>CAUYON010175588.1:0-15454 GCA_963573935.1 Arctocebus calabarensis
AAGACTGGGAGAGAAACGGAGAGAGCTTCTCTCTCCCCACTAGAATTTTCTCCCTCTAACAGATGCCTTAATGTTTTCTGTATTCTTTTCTTTCTTTTCTGTGAATAAATTCTGTCTTACAAAAAAAAAAAAAATAAAAAAAAAATAAAAATGTATCCACAGCAAACATCCTTACAAGCACACAGACAGAAATGGGCCATATATGTCCAAGTAGAAAATAAAGGTTATTTTTTCTCAAATTTCACCTGAATAAAAGGGAGTAGTCTTATATTCAAATTTGTACACAGTCTCTCATATAATGTGGTACTTCTCCACATTCATCCATTTTTTTATTCACAAAGCAGAGTTTGGAAAAGACATATTAAGTTGAAAAATTCTCAATAAATGATAGTTTTGGATGCTCAGAGAGAGTATCTGTTAGCATTAGAAAGAAGGGATGCAGATAAATTATTTCTAAGGGTCTGACCTTGTAACTAACTGCAAGTGTTAGATATCATAAATATGCTTTTAAAAGATCTCTTTGAAAATGAATGCAGTAAAAGGGGCTCTCATTAGCCTACAGGATAGTTTAATCATTAACAACAATAACGAATGGAATGAAACAAATTAAAAACATAAAAACACAAAGGGCTTATAAAGATATTCGTTAAAGTTCCCCCACTTAAAAAAAAAAAAGAAAAACATCAAAACACCTCTCAATTGGACACTTTTGTAAGGACCTTGGGTTGCAACTGCTTATACTGAAAGCTGGCAATTAAAAAATTAACACTTTATTTTGACTTCTCTATATGGCTATATTTTAGGATAATCAAAGAGTCCTAGCTGATGTGGTAAAGTTCTTTTCAACAAAAGTTTTCTAGCTAATAAGTACAGAAGAAATGATAAATTTAGAAAGTAACAATTTTACAAGTCCCAATGAAATAATTGATTCATGCAATACTCATCAATACATGAAACCACTGGATGTAAAGCTAGTAAAGAACTTTACATAGAACAGGACAGTCACCCATTGAAACTTATGATCAATCTACTCATCACTATAATAAGGGACAATCAGACTCTGCCTGTCCATCCTAAAATCACGTGTAATAGAAACACACATTACCACCTATGAAGAAATCTTGCAAAATGTAAACCTGAATCTAATTTTACCTCTAAAGCTAACTTCTATTTATAGGAAATACATGGACGAGAAGAGCAAGTTCAACGACACTGAATGAAACTAACAGATAAATCCAGAAAGTGGTACATCCTACAAGACAATGACCAGTTTCTTCAATAAATCGATGGAATGGAAACAAAAGGAGACTGCTTCAGAGTACATAGACTTAGGAGTCACAATAAATATAATGTATGGATTTTCTCTGGCTGTTGACTTGGACAAATCATCTATAAAAATAGCATTTTTGAGGGAAGTGGAGATGCTGAGTTGGATGTTATCAAGCAAATATTGATTTTTTTTTTTTTTTTGGCTAGGGCTGGGTTTGAACCTACCACCTCTGGCACATGGGGCCAGCACCCTACTCCTTTGAGGCACAGGCGCTGCCTGCAAATATTGATTTTTGTAGATATTATAATGACATTGTGATTTTATTAGAACTTTTCAATAAATGTTGAATCCAGATAAGAATATGGGTGTTCTTGTACTATTCTCCCTACTTTTGTGTAAGTATGGAAATTCATAATAGAAATTAACAAAGTGATATAGCAGGTAATAGATATGTGTTGCAAAAATCTAAATACATACCTATGGGACAAACTCAGAAAACAATCATCTTCATGTTATATAAATGGGGAATTGTGACTAGGGATAAAATATGGAGGGATAGAATCATGTGGATTCAAAATCTCTAAGATATTAGATAGGAATCAGATGGTATATTTGGATAAATGCTGGAAGACTCAAAAGGAGATCTACTGATTATAAAAATAATGACGTTAAATATGCACAGGAAGATTTTTGAATTATTCTGTTCAAGAAATAGGAGATTAGAAAAATATCTCCAAATGACCATTTTATACATGTGGTTTAAATATGTAAATGAGAGTAAATTAACAAGTTAAACATCCCAAGTAGATGTTCAACTATTTCAATCATTTATTTATTTATTTATTTATTTTTGTAGAGACAGAGTCTCACTTTATCACCCTCGGTAGAGTGCTGTGGCATCACACAGTTCACGGCAACCTCCAACTCCTGGGCTTAGGCGATTCTCCTGCCTCAGCCTCCCGAGTAGCTGGGACTACAGGCGCTGGCTAGTTTTTGTTGCAGTTTGGCCAGGGCAAACTGTAGTTTGAACCTGCCACCCTTGGTATATGGGGCCGGCGCCCTACCCACTGAGCCACAGGCTCCTTCCTCAATCATTTATTTTTATATCTGACAGTTTATGTATTTAGGTGAGTCAAAAACTGTTTAAAAAATTATTTTTTGTAGGGCTGGGTGTGGTGGCTGACACCTGTAATCCCAGCACTTGGGAGGCTGAGGTGGGTGGATTGTCTGAGCTCACAGATTTGAGACCAGCTTGAGCCAGAGCAAGACCTTGTCTCTAAAAAGTACCTGGGCATTGTGGAGGGCATCTGTAGGCACAACTACTTGGGAGGCTGAGGCAAAAAAAGGATCACTTGAGCCCAAGAGTTTGAGGTTCCTGTGAGCTGTGATGCCACGGAACTCTACCAAGGGCTACAAAGTGAGACTGTCTCAAAAAACAAATAAACAAAAAAACAAACAATTATTGTTTGTGTCGCCTTATATTCAAGCACATATTGTATCTGAGTGTGTGTGTTTTGGAGACCTTAGGGATACCAAAGTGAATGGAACTTAACAGTCTGAACGGCGTATTCACTTGGTTTCCTTCAAATGAAACTTCCCATAAGCCCCACTACTCAAATGTAGTGGATGCTTCTGAGAATCCATCATACTCCCTCCCTGGCTGTCCATCATTTATTCCTATTCCCTGTCCCCTTAGCTCTTTGTAATTGCATTGCAATACTTACCATATTCTGCTCTACATAATAACACCACATGGGTGTGTTGTTCACCCCTAATAATGACTAGCATTTACTGAGTACTTAGTTATGTGCCATATGTTATGCTAAGCACTTTAAATGCCTTCTCTTGTTAATTTTTTTTCACAACGTTAAGAGGTATGTGCATTCTGTTTAGTATGAATGCGAAAAATGATGCTTAAACAAATTAAGCACTTTTCCTATAGCCTTCTGAGTTCAGAATCTTGGCTCTTTCCTTTTCTTCCAGTTTTTCACAAATTCTCTCTTTATTCCTCTGCAGTCTTCAAAGCGATTTTATATGTGACAAGCTATAAATATAAGACAAGCTAAGATATAAGTGATGGTACTAATATAATACGTAGGATTCAGACAAACAGGAGACAGAAAAGGCCAATTCGGGCAAAGGCATCGAAAGAAGGATTCAGGAAGGAGATGACAGTGCCGAAGAGTGTGTAAATAAAATACAGGGTAGACGTAAAGTTCATTAGTTTACTATTTAAATGGCACATGAACTTTACGTCCTCCCTGTATAGGGAAAAGTCATGTGCATGGGAACAGGCATTCTGCTTATTTCTTGATACAACTCTCTTTTTTTCCCTGTTAGATGTTCAGAGGTCAATGAGCATAGATGTCACTGTGAACTCCCAGAACCTGATTCTTAACTGTGATTCTCTTATTCCACATAGAAGGCATGCAAACAAAAGTTCGCTGAATTTAAAAGATATTTGTTAAACTGGATCCAGCCCAGCTCCTCTGAGCCACTTCCTCAAAAATGTTTTTCTGCTGTAACGTTGATGACGAAAGACAGTATGAACCTAGGAGAGAAGAGGGGTCTAGTTTTTCAGGGCATTCTCATTTAAGGAAATATCTTAACGTGAATCCAAATATATTAACGTAAAATTGTGAGGATAGCTGCCAATGTTAGTAAATTCAGCCCTCTGTTACATAGCTACCACTGATTCAGGAATCATACATGCTTGCCAATGATAGCTGTTGACTGAAAATAAATATTTGATTTTGTTGTCTCACCCTACCCTATTTTTTTTTTAACAAACTTCTTTTACATAACTACTCTAGTAAGTGAAAATTCTAAAGTCTCCACTGGATATATTTCTGACAAATTCATGCCGTTGAGTTAATACATTTTCAAATACCTGACCTTTTCTCTTTCTTCCCTCATTTTTAAAACTTAGCATACATTTGCTCAAAATGTCAGGATTTGGTAGCCAGTTATAGAACACTTTTCATAGCAAACTTAGTGAAATAGTGTCAACTCACAGCTATAGCCTCAGATGATTAGACAAGCAATTCTGAACTTGATTTATGGAAAATGGAGCCCAGCTCTCTGGCCCCAGGCCTGAGTGCTGGGATAGCAGAAACCCATACTGGAAAAATTTAGTTTTCCAAGTAACTGAGGGTGATTAATGGAGAGGCTCTTCTCACATCAGCTCCCAAGAGTGAGCTGTTGAGCTCCCTGGAGCTGAAAATGGAATAGCGGGGCTGATTATTTCTATCACCAAATGATTATTGACATAATTTTGAATCTCAGCAAAACAATAGGTAAAGAAAACCAATAAAAACCTCAGCCTTAATGAAAAGAAAATAAAAACTCTATATATTGAGAGTAGAGATAAGTTCGTCTAACTTAGGCCAGTAATTCATGGAAAAATGAGTTGAGAGCTATTTAAGTAATATAAGTGGGATGTTTTTTGGCCTAGAGAGAAAGACATGACTATTTTGCTCATTTACTGTACAAAATTAAGAACAGAGAGCAAACAATCTACTAAGATCAAAAAAATAAAATTAGTACATTAAGTACATGATAAAATCAGAGTAAATAAATAGATTTACATCACTTTAATAGATCTTAACAGCTAATCTGCAAATACCATATTGATTTTATTTTAAAAAAGTCCTTATTTTACATTATGACCATTTGGGTTGGCGTGTACGTGAAAATGACAATAGAAGGTAAAGCTAATTTGCAAGAAAAAGATGGATGTGTTGTACCTACCAACACCCAAAAGGATAAGGAATCAGATGTTGTAATGACAATATGAAACAGAGGGAAAGACAGAGACAGAGCAAGAGAAATACATATACAAGTATACAAATGAAAGACAGAAGAAAGGGACAGCTAGAAAGACAAACATTTTCAAAAGTTCAACAAATATTTATTGAGGCCAAAACAGAGGCAGAGGGATGGGGACGGCAGACAGGGGAAGCTCTGTAGTTCTTTGAATCAGGCCAAAGTGAACCAGGCTGTTGACTATAAATGTACAAAATTATCTTTGAACACCAACTAAGTGCAAAAACCACTGTGCTAGTCCATAAAGGAAACAAAAGGAGGAATAAAACAGACTGCCTACCCTCTGATGACTTATTACAAAGTTAAGTTTGGCCTATAAGTGAATTATCTGCTGGTTTCATCATTCTTTAAAATAATGAACTTGTTAATTTATAATAGACTCCTCTGTAGTGGCAAGCAGGATTTCTCCTTTGATTTTTTATTTTAGGTTATAAAGACTTTATAAAGATATTCAGAAATAAAGAACTTCCCTTTTCATCTTTAAAAATCAGAGGCATAAATAATAACCAAGAAGGGAAATGTCTGTCTGGTACACAAAGTTGCTTGGTGGCCTGATCTTTGTTCTTGCAGAAATTATTCCTGCTTCATTCATTACCTGGTATCTGGGAGATATTTGAAACCATCTTTTACTTTTTTCCCCCCTTTTAAGTTCAATGTTATTTTTGGCTCATTTGGGTTTTAATGGAATTTGGACAATCAAAACAAAACATTTTCTAGTTCCACCCCCCAAAACAGCTCTGGAAAAAAAAAAAAACAACTTTATTAATTAATAAACCAACAGTTACCATTTAAACCTAAAAAGTACAGCCATGCTTCCCATGAGAAATATAATATGAGCTATCTTTTAAATTTTTGAACTACCTTTTAAAAGTTTTTAAACAGGTGAAATTAATGTTAATAATATATTTTCTTTAACTCAATGTACGTAAAATGCTATCCTCTTAAAATACAATCAATATAAAATGTATTAATGAGCTATCTTATGTTCTTTTATTAGATTAAGTTTTTGAAATCAGGTATCACTTTAAGCTTACAGCACATCTCAATTTAGACTAGCCACATTTCACATTCCCAAAACCCAAATGTGGCCAGTGGCAGCCATATTGGACAACAAAGATCTGGAGTGCTACTCCTAAGTGGATTGTATATCCCTTATTATCGGCTCTTCTGGAGACTTAACCAGATTAAAATAAAATCTAAGCCAACTTTTGTTTTCCAAGCCACATAGTATATAATATTTTCTTTTTGCAAATTGCCTGCTGGTGTTTACCTTTTGGGCATACAGAAGGTGAGTTGAGGTTTGCATGTGGATTTATGAAGCTACAGCTTTCTTACTTAAGCAAAACAACCAGTCCGCCAGAGACTAAAAAGAAAAACTCCAGGTGAGAGATAATGACTCTACAAGGCAGCCCTGCCTCAATGTTCTTCTTGCACCCTATGTAGCCCTTTGTCAAGCAGTTATTATTATAGCTGCAATTTCCTTAAGGGCCCACAGTATCATCATCTTTTTCTCCATTACTTAGCATAGTGCCTGGCACATAGGTGGTGCTCAAGAAATGTCTGCCTGAGTACTCAGCCCTACTATGAAACTAATTTATGGCTTTCCTATGAAGGCTATAACCCAATTATAGCCCAAGAATATGGGGAAAGGGGCAAGGGAGGGGAGGTGAAGGGGGAGGATGGGTGGAAGGAGGGTAATCAGTGGGACCTCACCTATGGTGCATCTTAGAAGGGTACAGGTGAAACTTACTAAATGCAGAATATAAAGGTCTTAACACAATAACTAAGAAAATGCCATCAAGGCTATGTTAACCAGTTTGATGAAAATATTTCAGATTGTATATGAAACCAGCACATTGTACTCCATGATTGCATTAATGTACACAGCTATGAATTAATAAAAAAAGAAAAAAGAAATGTCTGCTATACAAATAAATTAATTCAAATAAAGTCAGTTTCTCATTTGCATTAGCTACATTTCAAGTGCCTCATAGCCACATGTGGCCAGTGGCTACCATATTAGACAGAACAGACATAAAACACCTCCATCATCATGGAAGTCCTATTGGATAGCATTGTTCTTGAACCATAGGCAGAAATACTTTTTGACCCTTAGGTGATAAGAAGACCTTAGAGGTCATAAAACTTTTCATTTTGGGGAGCAAGTAAGAATGACAAGTGATATTAAATAACAATGAAAGAAACAAAAGCACTAATAATTATATATTTTAGCCCCTTGAAAAGGTCAAATGCAATGCCATTATAGAATAAACTTGGCTATGGATTTCTCCACCAGTTTTTGTTTCCCTCTCAAAATCTTCTCACCTTGATTCCATCAGGCACAACCCCTACAAGTACCCCTCTTACATTCTAGTTCAAATGTCTCATTAATGCTTTTCATTATTTCTTGAGATACACTGGCAATTTTGAAAGAAACTTTTGTACAATAGCTAGTGCGAACAACAAAAAAATATAAAAATCATGAGACATAACCAAGCTTATAGATACAGAAACTCTGTAAGTTGACCACCCAAGGGATTATAACAAGCTGGTCAACATACAGAAATGTCAACATAAGGAACTAGGCCTACGATACGGACATGTACATGTGGTGCATGTCTGCTCTATGAAAATTAGGTCAAGTTAAGGAGGTGGTCAACTATGGAGGTTCTACTATATACCTTTTTGAACCTAAGAATCCTTGAAAAGTAATGAAGTGCTCAAAGAAATCCCACATTCCCTCAACTTGAAATCATTAGACTCTAATAGCTGCTAGGCTAGCAAAATTTTATGGCATATTAGTTGTATCCCTTTCTGCCAAGTCCCTTACTTCAGCTAGGAGATTTCTGGGATGCCACCTCAGTTTCTAACATATAGTAGTTGGTACACACGAATACGTGTCTCATTCCCCATTTAAGGATACCCCTTAAGAATACTTCAACTTCAAAATGTAGAATATAAATGTCTGAACACAATAACTAAGAAAACACCATGAAAACTATGTTAACCAGTTCCAGGAAAATATTTCAAATTGTATATAAAACCAACACATTGTACCCCACGATTGCATTAATGTACACAGCTATGAATTAGTAAAAAAAAAAAAAAGTTAAAATTAAATTTAAAAAAAAGACAAAAAAAGAATACTTCAACTTCATTTCTCCTTAAACAAAACTTTTCATGTCTCAAAAATTGTCATTTGCTCAGCCCTTCATGCTTAGTTTCACATTGAGACCTGAGAGACACGCTTCATTATAGATGACTTTCAGAAGTGGTGACTCCTGCCTTTAGCATTAGTGAACAACCTAATGCCGTGGTTCCCAGGTCTTAACCAATGATCACAACTATCTGAGAAACTTTTGCAAAATTCAGGTTCCTGGACACCATTCTAGACTTCTTTGGAAGTGGGCCCTGGGAATCTCTATTTTTTAACAAGCACATGAGGTGAAAATAATGTGCTCTTTTTCATTTAGAGATTATTTATCCGTTTCCTCTGTACTTAAATACTCAACTCTAAATCATTCCATAAGGAACTTTCCTCAAATCCCTCATTTTGTCCCTATCCACTTTGACAATGAAACAGGATTTTAACCATACCATCCACACACATGTAGGAGGAATAGGCATAAAGGGAGCTTTCATACAAGCTACAAGTTTTCATAACCCTGGTGTTTTTCTGGAAAAACCAGTTTGAATCTTGTAACTACATGGGATCGAAATGTCCCTCCAGAATTCACTGTCAGCCCAACAATAAAGAAGATTCCGGCAGGATGTGTTCCTAGGTTAATGAGCGGTCAGCCTGCCAGCTGGAAAGGCCTATGTTGAGAATGCAAAATACAAATATAACCCAGGAAATGAGAAACATAATTTATCAGAAACCCAAGCTGTTACTGAATTTTAACGTATGCTGCTGCTGCTCATCTTTTGATATTTCAAATAATAATCACTTACCCTTGACCAATTTTTTCAAATCTTGTGTATTTTTTCTTTGGGTCTCCAACACTCACAATGCTTCCTGAGAGATGGGTGGAGGGGAGAGAGAGAAAGGGAGAGAGGGGGAGAGAGAGAGAGAGAAATTAATTGGTTTCTTTTTATTTGACAATGAAAATTAGATGGCAGAATCGAAAACATAAAAATATTAGAAGGACATTCCCAGGTGATTTCTTACAATTTATATAATAGATGATACTTTCTGTTAAAATAACAAATAGTAATATATTAATTAAAGTAGTAACAATAACCACACGCTGCTTATATTGAAAATCAATGATTTTTGGAATACACCAGATACTCAGTAAATGTTTTTCAAATTAAATCCAAATAAATTTAGGTATTTCCTTTCGTAAACACCTTATAGTTTAAGGCAAGAGTTTGAGAATGTATGTTTTACTTGAGCTATATTTATCAAATGCCACCAATTTAGCAATTTCTGAGTTGGTATTTTCTTTTTCAAATTGTCTAACAAATATTTGTATCTCTGAGAACCATCCTTATTTAAGTGAGCCTGGGCTTTTAAAAAATAAAATAATGATTTTAAAGTCACTTGTAACCATAGGCTTTTTTTTTTTAATATATACTGCTTTAGTTTTGATTTGTGGTTTTTTTTATTATTAAATCATAGCTGTGTACATTACTGCAATCAAGGGGTACAATGTGCTGTTTTCATATACAATCTAAAATGTTTTCATCAAACTGTTTAACATAGCCTTCATGGTAACCATAGTTTTATTAATTAGTTCGTAGTCTTTTAAAGGCTTTACTGTAAAGTTGCTGAGCTAACTCTTTTCCATAGACTGAGCAAAAGCAAATAAGCTTCAGCCCAGGCCACTTTCTGATTATGACCCATTCCAAATTGCTGGGGTTCAGTTAATGACCTTTACGGTAGTAAATGATTCAACCTGTCCCCCCCACCCATGTTATGTGGGATAAAAAAAGAAAGCTGGAAACAAATCTTTTCATGAGTATTACCAAAAGACAACCATTTTGGTGAGATTCTGCTTCTGAATTTAAGTGCTACACAAATAAGATGGCGTTCCCCATCCCATTACCCTTCACAGGAGAGTGTGTGCTGCCACCTACTGATGCACAGGAGGCCTGTTTACAATTCTAAATCACAACATAAGCTTTTTCATCAAATTCACTATCATTGCTTATAGATCACAATAAGGGAAAGAAAAAAGTTTGCGACACGATAGGGAACAAAGTAAGAATAATCAGAAAATCGAATCAAAAGAAAAAAAAGCTGATAAGAATACCAGAATCATTTCCTACCAGAACAATTTCCTCAATAAGAAACAAACATTCATTTTAAAATATAAGGTTTTAAGAAATTACTAAATACTTGGCTTTGAAAATAGGGTTCAGGTTCGGCGCCTGTGGCTCAACAGGCTAAGGTGCCAGCCACGTACACCTGAGCTGGCGAGTTTGAATCCAGCCCGGGCCCTCCAAACAACAATGACGACTGCAACCAAAAAATGGCCGGGCGTTGTGGCGGGTGCCTGTAGTCCCAGCTACTTGGGAGGCAGAGGCAAGAGACTCGCTTGAGCCCAGGAATTGGAGGCTGCTGTGAGCTGTGTTGCCACAGCACTCTATCCAGGGTGACAGCTTGAGGCTCTGTCTCAAAAAAAAAAAAAAAAAAAAGAAATGTTTTGACCAACACTGTCCATTGCAAATAAGATTCAGGCCACAGATGTAAACCACATATGTAATTTTTAAGTGTTCTAACAGCCACATTACAATTGGTAAAAAGAAATATCTGAAATTATTTTAATAATATATATATTGAACACAGCACACCTAAAACATCACCATTTCTACCTGCAATCAATATTAGAAATTAATGACAAAATCTATGACTTTTTTCCTATTGAGTCTTTGAACTTGAGTGTGTGTTGCCACATTTCACATGCTTAATAGCCACTTGTGACCAACCCTACTGTGCTGGCCTATTCAGCTCCAGGAGAAAACCAAGAACATGCAAATGTACATGATAAAAGGGACTTTTCAGATGTGATTAGGGTGTGGATTTGTGATGGGGAGATTATGTTTGCTTATCTAAATGGTAAAACCTAATCGCACCAGTCCTTAAAAGTAGAGAACATTTTCTAACATCACAGGGCGATGTTCCAGATCATATTATCTGCAAACAAAAACGATTTAATTTCTTCCTTAAATGTTCCATTGATCTGATCATTCCAGCATTCCTGCCATATCTGACTCTGGCCCCATGCTTGTTCAGTCTCTTAAAACAGTGATTTTTGCCTTTCAGTGTGCCTTGCACTTTTTTTGTTAAAAAGTAGACAAGGTGTACTACGTGATAGGAACTGTGGTGTATGACCTTTAGTAAAGCAGTGATAATGTGTGGGAGAGGGAAAGTGTTTTATAGTCCTATAATTAAGTCTTAACCTTTTGTTGAGTCTGTGCCCCTAGGCTGAGTTTCACAAGTGCTTTTCACTTGTTTTTTGCCCTCTCTAATATACAGACCAGGAGGCGCAGGAGTGTGGGGAGTTCAGTATTTCCCATTCCCACTAAAGGGAGCTAGAGTTGGGTATTTCCCTTCCCTTCAGGTAAGCTGGGCTCTACTAATAAGTCCAGAAGGCTAGGCCTTTGCAACAGTTTCTCCTAAGGACAGACCTTGTTAAAAAAAAAAGGGGGGGGGAGGAGAGAGAGAGAAGTGGAATCATCTTTATGCAGCTCAAAATCATTACTTGTCTCCTTCCCTTGCTAGAGGAATGAGGACCTGGTAAGGCTCTTGGAGATCAAACTCACAAAGCATCCGGCTAGCCCATGAATGCTCCTACAGTTTTTAACCCTCAGATTTGTCCACGTTGAGCCTCCAGCAATTCCTCAATTACAGATTTTCCTGCCCT
Organism: Arctocebus calabarensis; assembly: GCA_963573935.1. Taxonomy (NCBI): domain Eukaryota; kingdom Metazoa; phylum Chordata; class Mammalia; order Primates; family Lorisidae; genus Arctocebus; species Arctocebus calabarensis. The sequence goes on from CAUYON010175588.1 coordinate 11,965, forward strand.
CAAAGTGGTTCTCTTGGAGGTTTCTGCTCTGGTGAATTGCTATTCTCTGTATCTGTCGGTCTATCTCTGCAATTTGGGGGCAGCTGTTTCCTCTGTGACCTCACTTCTCTGGGAGTAAGAACAGAAAGGTTGCAGATTTTTCAATTTGTTTAGCTGTTATTTGTTAGGACAGACTGTCAGCTTCTAAGCTCCTTGCCTGGAGAATCAGAAACTAGAAGATGACCTGACTTGTTTTTAAATACTGGCTGTTGGCTAAGTCTTTTGTGAGTGTGATAATACCATGATCTTTTAATGAACAAAAGAAATGATCCCTGAAAGTACTGTTTTAACATGACATTTTAATTTTGAGGAATTTAAGCCCATAAGTGATCTCAAGAAAATGGTTCCCATCTCTGGATACTTGTATAATAAAGAACAAAATATAATAAATTGATAGATAATGTTTGCCTGTATATTTTTATTATTTACAAACATTTAAAGATACATTTTTGCATCCTTATATTTATATGTTTATATATTTAAATATATTTTCATTACACATAAGATATATTTAATATATTTACATGTATTTCTGAGAAGATATGAAGTATTTAAAAAAAAAATTACCCAAGGACTCAGATTACACATGCAATTCTACCCAAGGACTTGGATTACACATGTACCCATATATTCAAAATATGACGCTCAATAATTCCAGGAGTATGTAATTTTAAAGTAATCCATTATCAGCTAATTATAGTATTGTTTCATATATGCTAGGAAATCATATTTGTCTGTAATCAGAACAAAGAGTATTTAGTATATTCTGTTGCAAATCTAAGTCAACTTATGTCAACATCTCCTGTCCATTTTATATTTTTGTCAAAACATATCCATTTTTGTAGGTTCAACATGCTTCTGCTGTATAACTCTGATACCCCTGATTGATTTTTTAAAGTAGAGATTCCATAACACAAAACATAACATCACAAAGAATGCTGCTACTGCGTGGTCAGAATCAGTGTCAGTACTTGGGTATATTATATCAGGCTATATAGACAGATGTCTATCTTATTTTAACAATTTGACAATATATTATAATATAGACTCTTCGCTTATATAACTATTTCCTTAAGACATCATCAGAGGAAATGTATAGAGTATATTTTTATTCAGGACAATAAATTGTTAGAGACAGGGACTCTTTTCACAACTGCTGCATCTTTGAATTTTGATTAATATAAAATCACCATAGATTCTGTAAAAACCAGGGTTAGCAGGAATGGGTTAGAATTCCAGCTCTACAACTTCCTGGCTTTCTAACCATGAGCAAATTATTGAACTTCTATAAAAACAGGAATAATAATTTTATCTGCCACACAAGTTTGAGTGTATTATACAATAATACCTATAAAACATTTTGATCAGAGATTGACAGTAAGCAATCAATGAATGGCTATTACTATTAATACCACATTGCTACTATATTTATGTAAGTTTATAGAGAACACATTTTAATCATTCAATATTTATACAGAAAACAAACATATATGCAAATATGTTACACACTGAATAAGGCCAACATGCAAAACAAATTGTAGGCTTTATATTAAAATCTGAAAAATAGAACACATTTTGACATAATAGTTCATCTTGCATTGTTGATATCTGACTCAATCTATTGTTTGAGAATAAGCCTTTTAAATGTGTCACCAAATTTTTATCTTGCTAGTGAAATCACTTTCAACAGCTACTGCAATGCTGAGATATAGAGAAAAATCAACCTGGACAAAACTGTTTTGGGGACCTCACAAGTCATCCGGGACAGGCATGTTTAAGCGAACAACAAATAAGAGACACATGGGCTCAGCATCAAGTGTTTAGTATTATGATTGAGGTTGATGAGTTTTGAAAGCCAAAGATAAAAAAGTTTGCTAACATTTGAGATGAGTTATAAAATGCTATATTAAGAACACCTCTTCCATAGCCTTATATATATATATATATCTTTAAGTCAGAATCTCTCTTTTATCAAAATTCATCTCTCTTTGGTTTTTTAAATTGCAAAGTCAATTGTTATTGATAGCAAATTACCTACCATTTTTCAAGGAATATCTTATCAATGATTACTTTATTTTCCTATACTTGGTGTACATTTAAAAACATGTACAAAAAGACAATCACAAAAAGTCCAAAGCTTATGCTTTATCTGTTTAATTCCACAAAATAGTTTCTTATAGATATTGTCAGGAATTTTAAAATGAAAGAACTTATCAATTCAGTAACTTTCAATTGCTTATCTGTCCTTCCCTCCAGTTTCTATTATTCAAAACTCTGAACATTTACCTTTTCATTCAACACATATCTATTTAGTGCATATACATAATACTGTGTAGACAGTATGCTCATCACATAACTCAGCCTTTCTATTTTAAATCAAAAGTATCTTTTCTTAGGCTTGCTACAGTCCTTTCCACCGAATTATTAAGTCTTGTTTGCATTTTAATGATCGCTACTACAGGATTCATTCCCATATCAAGTTTCCACAGTTTTGTTTGTCTCTTTTCATCCGCACTTATTGTCTACACACTTATCAATCACATCCTAATCACACAATACGTCTTCCGTAATTCTCATTCTCTTCTTAGTGCTTCTGCATCATTCCACACAGCTGAGCTCTTCGTTCTTTTTTAAACATTCTCCTCCCTGGTACCATCCCACCCCCTCATTTGATACTTACAGGAGGAAAAACATGTGAAATTGCTATCTCAGTGCCACACATGGATGATATTCCACAAAAGCAAATTCTCCCTGTCCGGACTTCAGGTGTCTCCAGTGCTGACGCTACTTAGGCTTTCTAAATGTGAACATTTTGTTGGGGGTATCTCTCTGGCCTGCATTACACAAAGCACTTCCATTTGACACATCCACCCTGTCCCATATCTGTTTCCACTGACTACATGTGTATGCTTACCACTAGAACAACTATTTCCCCAGTCCTCTATTGACTGCTCTCCCAAGGTCATAGGCATCACTTTATCTTTCTCCTTAAAGCAGCACTTCTCTCTGACTTTCCTACTTGGTAACCATTCTACTAATATTTCAATAATCTGGGTTTAGAAATCTCATTCTCATTTTTGCTTTCTTCATTACTTCACAACAAACCACCAATTCTGTCAATTTTTCTATCACAGTAACTGTCACATCTGATTTTATTCCCTTTCTCCTTCCCCCCCCAATAGTTCAGATCTATCAAATTGCTTGGATTACAACCTTTAATTTCCTTGTGTTCCCACTTCTCATCTCTTCCTTCCTCTATTATTGTTTTGTAATGGATCAGATTAATATTTCTAAAGTATCATTTTTTTTCCTTTTTTTTTTATTGAATCATAGCTGTGTACATTAGTTCAACCATGGGGTACAGTGTGGGGGCTTCACATGCAATCTGAGATATTTTATCAACCTGATTGACATACCGTTCATGATATTTTCTCGTTTACTATATGAAAAC
>CAUYON010175590.1:0-10770 GCA_963573935.1 Arctocebus calabarensis
GCTGCAACCAAAAAATGGCTGGGCGTTGTGGCGGGCGCCTGTAGTCCCAGCTTCTTGGGAGGCAGAGGCAGGAGACTCGCTTGAGCCCAGGAATTGGAGGTTGCTGTGAGCTGTGATGCCACAGCACTCTATCCAGGGTGACAGCTTGAGGCTCTGTGTCAAAAAAAAAAAAAAAAAAAAAAAGAAAACTCGGAAAACAGAAAATCACTAAGAAATGAGTAAAATTCATAGATAGTTCCATTAGGACTCATCAATGTTGGCAATTGTAGTGGAAATCGTTCCCTTCCCTCTCTCCCTCCCTCTGTGACTATCTCTGTCTGCAAGCCCATCTTTTAATTAGACTCTAGTTCTACCCATGATGCTCTTCCCCTTTCAATTTCAGAGAGAGAGAGAAATGCAGAAGTGCCACTTACCAATGGGAAACACTCCTCACTTCCTCCTCAGTTGGGCCGGAAGTCCCTGTTTGTGTTTCAGAACGTGGGTAGGTAGGGTTTGTCCATTTCCCTTTTTGGAGCCTGAGATCTCAGCTAAGAAATCCTTCCAGCACCAAAGCCATTCCTGGAGTGGCTGGGAACAAGCTAGGACAACACATCTGCATTTGTAGGGTAAACATATACCCACAGAAATGCTTTTGGGGGCACTTAAAGGACTCCATGGGAGAAAAATATCCAGCCCTCCCGAGAGCTAATGCTGAAAATACCCACTCATCTTTGTAGAAAGATTAATATACAAGGATATTAATCTTGCAGCCTTTAGCGTGAATGAGGGATGTAGAAAGGATTTTCCACGTGGTGGGCTGAGGTCCCAGGCAGCAGACAGTCTCATGTCCCAGACGGGTGGTCCCTGCCTTTGTCCTTCTGCACTTTTCTGGTCTCTGATTGATTCTTCCATAGTGCATTAGATTTGGGGGTCTGTGACCTCCAGGGCACTGAGTCGCTGAGGCGCAAGTCCTCAGAAGCTAGACCAGACCGAGCTTCGGTAAAATCTCCCTGAAGTAATTCCCCCGCCTTCACATTGTATCACTTTTTTTTTTTTTTTTAAATTTCACAGCTTTACAATCATATTTTTTGTTTACTCAAGTACTATTCATTTATTGTGGTCTCTGCCACCAGCCTGTAAGAGCCACGTGAGCAGAGGCTGTCTTAGTTTGGGTTCCCCCCCAAACAAGAATATTTTTCTTTGGGAGGTGATCCCAGAATGTACAGCGAGACAGCCGGGAAAGTACCACGGGCAGGAAAAAAGGCAGTGAATGAGGAGCTAATCCGGGCGTCCTGCTGTGGGCAGCTGGAGCTCCGTCCCGGGCAACCTTTGAGAGTTTCTGGGACACACCTAAGAATTTCCCTCTAAAGTGCAAGGAAGCGGGATGTCTGTTTATCTGTGATAGGGCCCAAAGTAGGGAACCGCCCAAATAGAACCGTCCACCCCGGAAAGAACGTCCCGCCCAGAAGGAATGAGTGCGCCACTCCCCACCCCTCCGAACTCCTATAGTCCCATCCACTTTCACCCTCGTGCTGACTTCTTTTTCGAACTCAGCCTGCTCACACCCAAGGGAATAAAGGCCGCGTTGCCCACACAGAACCTCGATTCCGCTTCCTTTCGTTCTCGTCTTGGAATAACCTCTCATTTCGGTCCTTAACCGCTCCGCCAGCTCCCATCGCTCATTGGCTGACGCTCCTGGGCTATTTAACTGCAGGGCACTTGTAGCCCGCTTTTGTGCCGGGGAGAGAGTCTGCTCCTGCAGTTGGGAAATGCATTCAGGGAAAGTGATGCTGGGGAGGTGGGTGTAGGTGGGAACTTGCGCAGGCAGTCTCGAGGTACTCTCAGAGTCTGCTTTCCACGCAGTCTGCAGCCCGGCGCCAAAGACACGGTCAGCAGTCGTGGAATGACGGAATGAATGGAGGCGTGTCTCCAGGGGAGCAGGGGACGGGAGTTCTTACAGAGCAGAGAGCTGAGCGAGCCCTTGGAAAAACCTGGCCTGCGGCATTTCCCAAACTGTCCCATGCACCCTGCAGAATAAGGGCTCTGTGGCCATGAAGTTTGGCCCCTACTGTTTATGATCTCCCCCTTTGGAGAAATACAATCCGTATTACCACAGTAAATGTTCTGAGACGTCTTGCAATAAAAAAATCTATTTAACGCAATGTTTCCCAGTCACTTTGGTTCCTGAAACTTTTCTTTTTTTAATGAAACATTTTCTTCCTCCTTGACCCTTTTTGAGAGCTTTGGCTGTTCCAAGCCCCCAGATCACCCAGATAAAGGTTGATTGCCTCCCAGAGGAGGTAGCCTCTGTGGCAGGATAGAGCTTTGACTCTCTCTGTTCTGCTTCCTGAACTCCAGCTTCTGAAATGACATCACTTTGCGTTCTGGGGGTGGGATCTGGTAGACCACTGCCCACCTTGCCTGGATTCTTTCAGGTTGTTTTGGAGTAAATTCCTTTCACTGGTCAGCCCCCCCCCCAAAAAAAAACTGGGAGAATGAGAGAGGGCAGGAGGCTTGAAACAGGCCAGGGAATTTCTGATGTGTTTACCCAATATTTAGACCAAGCCTCAATTTATTTACATTGAACATTTTGGTAACCATCTGCTCTTAAACTAAACGGAACATTATCCTTCTTCTGCTGCAATGGCAGCTCCCTCGGATGTTTTTAATAAAAAAAAATCTATCATTTTAATGCAGACAGCTCAGCTAATAAAAATGATCTGTGCCATTAGTAATTATCCCACAAATACAATGCAAACTAGCAGAGAGGCCTGAGGGGACCCTGCTGCTTACAGTGATCCTCGTTGGCTCAAGCAGGGTGAGACGGCTCAGCACCTGTGGCAAAACAGGTGCGTCTGAGGAGGGAAGAGCCCTGGAATTCACACAGAGGCCAGAGCCAGGCAGAGGGTCTGGGGTCCTAAAGCCTGGATCTTGGAGTGGTTGCACAGGAGGAGGCAACAGAGATAAAATGCAACCCAATTAGGGCTTAATCATAAATGCTACTTATGGGCTTCCCCTCTACCCACCTCAGCTCTGCCATGTAATCCTGCAAACCAGAAACTGCTGACCACATCCATCAAACTCTCTGCACCACCCTGCACAAAAGACAGCTGGGAGGGTCTCAGCCGGGGGTACAGACTCAGATGCCTTTGGGGGCTGGGTAGGTGATGCAAAATGTGCAGAGCATCTAGGGTGTTGAAAAAAACAGAATTGTGAGCTTTTGGCAAGCTGGAAGCGGAATTTCTCACCTAAAAATCATTTGAAAGAAACAAAAATTTAAACACACTGGGCATATTAAATATGTTGCAGGTTAGATTTGGCTGTGGGCCACCAGTTTGAGACCCTGATCTAGGCAAAGAATTCCCCCATCTGTGACACAGTGCTAATCTTTCACGGCCAGGGGAGGGCTGGGTCATTTCCATTCTTTTTTGGGCTGAGAAGTCAGAGGTGAGGATGTACAGACAGATATGCTGGGACTGCTGTCCCCAGAGCCTGGGAAGAGAAGGCACACCTCTGCATTCCAGCTGTGGTCTAGAGGCTGATGGATCTGACCCCAGCCCGTTGGAGCTGGGGGCGGGAGGGGGGGGTAGATCATTGAACACATCTTGGAAAATGAGCCCGAGGCTTCCAAAATTCTGAGCCTTCCATGGCAATTGGATCCTGGAGTTGAGCTGGTGGTGGGTGTGAGAAAGGCCAGAAAGGGATGTCTGTTAGTTTGGGGTTCATGTTGGGCAGTGGCCCCAGGCCCATGACCTTAGGTAGCTGAATGGGTTAGTTAACATACATACATTCAGCTGCAAAAGACAGAAACCCCACTGGCTTCAAGAAAAGAGTAATATTTTGGCTGGTGTAATGGAAAAAAATCCAGCAGACAGTTCTAGGTTCAGGCACAGCTGTATTCAGGGGCTGAAATGACACCTTCAGAAATCTTATTTTCCCCCATTTCCTAACTCAACTTACCTCCACAAGGTTTTTTTTCCTATATGGCACTAGTCTTCTGGGGACAAGTGGTCTACCATAGGCAATAGGTTACACCTGCAACTCTCAGTAACCTTAGCAGAAGGAGCAAGACCCTTCCCCAAGCACTAACCAAAGTCCTGGAATTGCATCCCTGTGGCTCTGATTGGCCCTGACAGGGCACACTCCATCTTGGAGCCAATACCGGGTGGCTATACACTCTAATTGGCTGGGCCTGGCTCATAGGCTCACCCCCCAGGGGGAGGGGCTCTGGGTAGATTCCATCTCGCCAAGGAAACACGAGGAGGGAAGTAGAGAAATACAAGTGGTCTTCTGTGGGCAGAATGGACGTCACACTGCACATGCATTATAGGCAGGTGTTCTACTCCCATGTTCCAGATGCGGAACTGGGAGCTCTGTCAAGTTAGTCCCAGAGGGTGGAGAAAAGCTGTGCTTTGTAGTTGGCATTGGCCCAAAAGGTGCAGGTCTCGGCACCGTGAACTTGGTGGATCTCTCCTTGCTCAATCCTCTCCTGCAGACCATCTGCTTTGGACATCATCCATTTGCCTGTTGAGTTCTCTGCCTTTTTGTCATTGGTTAGCAGGTTAAAAAGTACACAGTGGTAGTCAGCTCTAGCCTTTCTTACTGGGTCTGTGGTGATACCTGTAGTGACTGTGCCTTCCCCATCTGGCTGAGGTTCCTAGCAGGGCGGGACTGTATCCCATTTGCCTTTGGGTTCTGTCTCAGCTTTGGATTGGGAGCGAATTCAGTCTTGGATCTACAGTCCTGTGCCCCATCTCCTTGGCTCCCCACTACCCAATGGGGACCCCTGAGTTGTCTCTCCTGATCCCTAGGGTTCTCAGAACATGATTTAGCAATTTCTGGAGGGAGTTAGGGTGCACACTAAAAGTCCACTGGACTTGAACATTCATGGGCTGTGCTGGGAGTTCTCTTCTGGTTGACTATCCACATTGGTCTGCCTCTGGATCCCAGAGCCCATGGCCTTCTCCGCTGGATGCTGCCCTGGACAGGCCTTGGTTTCAGGGAGGAATCCAAGAGGGATGCTTGGGTCCTCTGAGAAGGGTTGGAGTTGAAGGGGGAGCCCAAGGTCCTTCTCAGACACCTCACCTTGTGCCTCCCATGTGTGTGTGGAGGGCTACATGGATCTGGGGAGGGGACTTGGGCCCTAAAGTCAGGCCCAGGGCTCTCTTCTCTGGTCATCATGCTGATCACTGTCCAACTACCTGTGACACCCCTGCATACCCCTGCCTTCTGAGCAGCTCTGGAGGGAGAGGCAAGGGTGGGAGAGCAGAGAGTCAACCCCTCACCGCACAGCCCCCCTCCCAGCTTTCCAATCACATCAACAATTTCTCTCGGCATTGTTTCCAGCACCATTAATATTCATAAGTGACTTTTCTATTGTGTTTGCAATTTTCCAGGAGACAGACAGGCCCGCACTCCCCCGTGTTAATAGGATGCAAAGCTCACCAACTCAGATCTTATTAGCAAATCTCCATTAGATACTGCGGCCCTTCTGGGCCGCCTGATAGGCGAGCTTTCCACTACGGGTGACAGCCAGTGCAGGTCTTAATCCAATATGACTTTGCAATCCCCACTGCAGAGACAAACCCGAGGAGGAGCCTGGGCCCGGAGCAGATCAGGCTGAGCTGGCATCCTATTAAGAGGTGGAAATGGAGTCCCTGGGGTGCCAAGGCAGAGAGGCTGGCTGGAGATGGGCTGCCTCTCTTCCCAGGGAGTGCCACTTCACTGATTCCTTCTTTCAAACACTTGGACTTTCATTTGTTCAACAAAATAATCATCAGGCTTTCCATGTGCCAGGCCCTGGGTTGAGGCTGCTTCCTCCTTCTGGATGGTGGCTGAGGGGGCAACTGTGCTTGTGGACAATTGTCTTGCAGCAGGTGCTGTAGAGAGGGCAGCCCAAGATGATTTGGTCCCCAGATACGGGCAGGGTGTAGGAACATCTGGGAAAAGAGAAGACTATAGGGTAGGTGAGCAGGGAGCAGAGGCTGGGAACCTTTTTGAGTGAGATCCACCCTGAACTGGGAGGAGTTGCTTCCCAGAACTCAATAGCTGTGTGACCTTGGCCAAGTCTCTTTCCCTCTCTGTGCTGAAGCTTTTCCTATCTGTAAAATAGGAATATTACTTCTTTATCCTAGAGTTTATATAAGGATTAAATGGTACCTGACACATAAGAAGCAATATGTCAGTGTAAGCTATTATTTTTATTATAATTTATTTGGGGAGATCCCGGGTCCCACCCAGCTTTAATGTTCTTCAACACAGACTCAGTTTCTGTATTGTGAGGAACAAGTCTGATGAGTGTGAAGGTGCCCAGCTCCACGTGGGCAAACACAGATAGGACCTTGTTAGCTCTGAGGCTGCTCATTGTAAAGTCAGGGCATTCAGTGGGCACTCCTAAGAGAGGGCTGTGTGGCTCTGATCCTAAGCTCCACCAGCCCCTGGGACATCCTTGGAGGGGATGAGGGGCAAGTCCAAGTCCTGAATGAAAGGGATCAAATCTGTGAAATCAGGGAGTTGACAAGATGGCTTGAAGGTCTTAGGTCTGCACCTCCCCCTTCCGGGTGAATGGAGCTGAGCAGACTAGTCTGCTGTAGGTCCAATGCTCCCTAACACACACTAATGATGGACCAAGTGGGGTCCCATGGTGGGGGTGGGGCAGGAGCCTTGGGAGCCCTATCCTTGAGGGCTGGGATAACCAAGGAGGACTCCCTGGAGGGAGTGGGACTTGAGCTTCTAAGAATGGGTGGCACCTGGAGAGAGAGTGGATGGAAGGAGCAAGCCCGGGAAAGACCCACTGTCATCAGAGGCCGCAAATCAGCATCTGACATTGAGGGGGTTGGCTCTGTGTTTAAATTTAAATATATGAAATATGTTTTTCCTTATTACAATCCTCACTATTCCTTATAATACCACACCAGGCCAGTTACTCTTCTAGGTTACCTGCCTGACCTGTGCCAACATTGGAGCTAGTGATCCCAGTAGGTAGACCCTAACTCTTTCAAAGAGATTCAGGTTCCAAGTGAGAGCTGGATCATTTGGCTTTCAGGGGTCCAGAAATTTCCATGAGAGTCTAGACCTGGGGAAGTGGGCTATCCTGGGAACTAAGGCTCCTGGGAGGGCTTCAAGATGGTGGAGGTTCTCTCCTGAACCCAATCTCCAGGAAGGGAGATGAGTCTCTTAATTCCCAGACCCACTTTGGCAAAGTGCCTGTTGCCCACTCCTGTGGAAGAGGAATTGCTGACAGATGGGTGGCTGAGTTCATGTTCTGGCCCCTGCAGCCCCAAATTATCAGGAGCCATTCTCTGCTCACTCTGGAGGCTGAGTCTGCCCCTGACCCCCTTCTCTGCGGGCTGCAGCAGTGCCAGCCATCTCCAAATGCCCAGGGATAAGCATGGGGCTAATAAAACACCTGTGAGAGGTGAAAAGTTCTCCAGACTCTCTCGGCTGGTCTTAGGGCTGAGGATTTTTACCACCTGCAAGTCTCTGTGTTCTCAAAGGGATCTGGATGCTTTGCAGTCTGAGGGCCCAGGAAGGGCGACTTTAGATTTTCTTATGCAGCTGGGGTTATGCAGGGAGAAGGCACAGCTGGGGAGACAAGGGTAGCCGACTGTTAGATGGTCAGCATGACATTGTCCTTGAGGACGTGGGCTTTCTGAGTCACAGGCATCTGGGTTGGAACTCTGCTTCAGCTGCTGGATAGCTGTGTGACCTTCAGCAAGCCCTGTGAACTCTCTGAGCACCCAAGTGAGATGATGCATGTAAAATGCTCAGCAACAAGCCTGCCATCTAATAGGCCCTTGCCAAAGAAGAGCTGTAATTATGATTATTGTGATTTGGAGGCCAGCCTCATGAAGGCCACAGCTGCTGGACACCTGAGCTCTTCCATCTTTGGGAGAGTGGGTGGAGCATGGATGCTTTGACCTTTGACTTCAGGCTGCACAGACCCAGGCGATGTTAGTGGGAGGCTTTGAGCTGTGACTGAAGCTGGCAACTGAAAAGGAGAAATGCAGCCTGTCCAGAGAGCTGTGTCAGACTGGCAGCCCCCAGCAGGCTCTGGGGCAAGTATCTGGGGACTCTCTCAGGGGTCAGGGGTCGTGAAGTTCTACCATTTGGAACTGAAGCATCGAGAATGTCACAGCTGGCAGGAGACTTGAGGGCCATGCAGGCCAATCCTGTCATTCTTTAAAAAAAAAAATCTTTTGTATGGTTTTAGGTTTTTATTGCCACTGCAGTTGATGACCACAGACTTGGTGGCTTAAAACAGCATGAATTTATTCTCACAGTTTTGGAGGCCAGGGGTCCAAAGTCAGCTTCAGTGAGTAGGAATCCAGGTGTCTTCAGGGCTGTGCTTCCTCTGGAGGCTGTAGGAGAGAATCTGCTCCTTGCCTGTTTCAGCTTTGGGGGCTGCTGGCTGCACCTCCCCAGTCTCTGCCTCTGTGGTCATGTTGCCTTCTCTTCTGTCTGTGCCAAATCCCCCTCTGCTTCCATCTTATGAGGAGACATATGATTGCGTTTAGGGCCATCTTGATAATCTGGGAGAATGTCACCATCTCAGAATCCTTAATTGTATCTGCAAAGTACTTTTTTTTTTTTGCCAGGTAAGGTAATTTTCATAAGTTCTGGGGATTAGAACATGGACATCTTTTAGGGTCTATTATTCAGCCTTACTGCACCCTTAAAATTTTTTTGAGTTAATTTTAGACATAAAGAAGAGTTGTAAAACTAGTCTGAAGACTTCCCAAATACTCTTCACCCAGTTCCTCCTTATGTTAAACGCTTACATAATCACAGAACATTTACAAGAATCAAGAAATTAATCTTATTGCAATACTATTTACTAAGTTTCAGAACTTGCTTGCTTTTCACTTACTTTCCCACTTACATTCTTTTTTTCTGTTTTAGGATCCAGTCCAGGGTATCACGATGCATTTAGTGTCTCCTAAGTCTCTCGTAGTTGATGCCAGTTTCTTGGTCTTTCATTGTGTTTTATGACCTTGACCCTTCTATTGAGGTTATGTGTTACTGAGACCAAGGTCACAGAAGAACGAACATCGCTGATGCGTCTTATCAGGGGCATGTGATATTAGTGCATTTCAGTGATACTTAATTTATCCTTCCTCACTTGGTGTCTGCTAGGATTCTCCACCATAAACTTACTGTTTTTCCCTTTATAATTACTCCTTATTTGGGGAGAGATACTTTGAGGCTGTGCATCAATTCTGTTCCTGCTTAAACTTTTGCTCATTAATTTTCACATCCATCGACAGTTTCTCTGTGGCGATATTGCCTGTGGCGTTCAATTTCCCTCATTCTTTCTACATTTATGACTCAGAATTTTTCTGCAAGGAATTATATCATCTCCCCTATTTATTTACTGGGTTATTCATTTACATCAGTATGGACTCATGGATATTTATTGTATTCTTTGGGTTAGAAATCACTGCTATTATTTATCTTGTTGCTCACGTTTTTCCAGCTCTGGATGTTGGGGGTTCCTTGAAGCTGACTCATAGGCCCTGCGCATATACCACTCTGCTTTCTCTCTACTTTCTTCCTTTTTTTCTTTTCTTTGCTTCTTCAAGAGTGGGTCTTTCCCTCTGTGAATATAACATGTGGTCTCACGCAGGCTTGGAAATCAACTGCAGCTTTTCTGAAGATGGCTTTTGGTGGACAAGTATGACATCTTACTTCAAAATACCTGGAACTTAGTACTGGCTGACCTCATCCCACATACTCAAAGCAATGAACTTGCTTGGTTTCTTTTCTTTCTTCCCGAGCCCCATTTCCTTCCCACTCCTGGTTGCTAAAGATCTGACTTTATCTCCCAGAGCAACTTCTAAGGAGACAGGGGGAATGTTGTGTTAGTGATGTGGACCTTGGAATCAGATCTGGGTTTAAATGCTGGCTCCATTGCTCCCTGGCTCTGTGACCTTGGGCAGCTGACCTACCCTCTCTGTGCTCCTGCAAAATAGGGATGGTGGGATCAATCTTAGAGTTTCTTTGCAGGATTACACAAGGAGATAATGGATGCAGACAATGAATGCATGCTGCTCAACAAAGGAGGCTGTAACTTCTGTCGCCTTCGGAATTGGTTGGAGAAGAAACACCAGATGAAGCTGGGGGAGGGTGGAACCTGTGATGCTCAGTCCTCTTTCCAGGTGAACCTCAATCACATGCATTCATTTTAAATAGAGGGAATCTGATTTGGAATGAGTAAATTTGTGAACCTTTGCCTGTAAACATTTTTACACATAAGAACAAAATGATTGCTTTTCGGCCGGAGACGCCATCTTCCAGTAATTCACCAAAATGACAAACACAAAGGGAAAGAGGAGAGGCACCCGTTACATGTTCTCCAGGCCTTTGAGAAAACATGGAGTTGTTCCTTTGGCCACATCTCTGTGAATCTACAAGAAAGGTGATATTGTAGACATCAAGGGAATGGGTACTGTTCAAAAAGGCATGCCACACAAATGTCACCATGGCAAAACTGGAAGAGTTTACAATGTTACCCAGCATGCTGTTGGCATTGTTGTAAACAAACAAGTTACGGGCAAGATTCTTGTCAAGAGGATTAATGTCCGTATGGAGCATATTAAGTACTCTAAGAGCCGAGATAGCTTCCTGAAATGTGTGAAGGAAAATGATCAGAAAAGAAGGAAGCCAAAGAGAAAGGTACCTGGGTTCAACTGAAGCGCCAGCCTGCTCCACCCAGAGAAGCCCACTTTGTGAGAACCAACGGAAAGGAGCCTGAGCTCCTGGAACCCATTCCCTATGAATTCATGGCATAAG
>CAUYON010175592.1:0-24781 GCA_963573935.1 Arctocebus calabarensis
TGGCGTTGAGCCGTGTGATCTTCCGATCTCGGTGCTGGGACCACACACAGAGCCTGGCACCAGCACAGAGGGGAGGCCCAGAGAGGAGGCCCAGCCTGAGACCCGGCCATGCAGGGAACTCACAGAGCCTGGCACCAGCACAGAGGGGAGGCCCAGAGAGGAGGCCCAGCCTGAGACCCAGCCACGCAGGGAACACACAGAGCCTGGCGCCAGCACGGAGGGGAGGCCCAGCCTGAGACCTGGCTGTGCAGGGAACACACACAGAGCCGGGCGCCAGCACAGAGAGGAGGCCCAGAGAGGAGGCCCAGCCTGAGACCCGGCCATGCAGGGAACTCACAGAGCCTGGTGCCAGCACAGAGGGGAGGCCCAGAGAGGAGGCCCAGCCTGAGACCCGGCCATGCAGGGAACACACACAGAGCCGGGCGCCAGCACAGAGAGGAGGCCCAGAGAGGAGGCCCAGCCTGAGACCTGGCTGTGCAGGGCTGGGGCCAGGGCTGCCCAGAACAGGTGAGAGTTCCTCCCCTTTCCCCCTAGACAGGCACACCGGAGACAAGCAGCTGCTCCCCACCGCAAGGGAGAAGAAGAGAGCACGGAGACGCCCTGTGTGGTAGACACGAGCAGGGAAACTGAGCACAGAAGGCTGAGCAGACGCCTTTCATGCAGCCTCCACCCTGCAGCAAAGGCCATGTTGAAGGAGGATAGGGCCAAGAAAAGGGCTCCAGGTAGAGGCACCTTACACTTCTACCCACTAATGCCTTAACTTAAGAGATGCCGCCACTGCCAGAGAGAACGTCTACTGTTACACACAGTGCTTAGCACTCAATTAAAAATTACATGATGCACAAAAAGGCCAGGAAAAAACAAACAACACCCCCACAGCAGCACTCTGCTGAGAGCACCCGACAGAAGACCCAGACGCGCCCTGCTTGGCAGACGGGGTGTGCCGAGACCGTGGTTACAAGGCTAAAGATTCCAGGGCGATGCAGGGATGTAGAAGAACAGGTGCTGAGGCAGAACGATGCTGCTCTGCTTGAACTGTGCTCTTGCAAAATTCGAATGTTGAAGCCCTGACCCCCAAGGTGACTGTCCGTATTTAAAGACAGGACAGTTAGGGATGTAATTATGGTTAAATGAAGCCATAGGAAAGCATTGGTCCCACAGGGCTGGGGTCCCTACTGGACCCTGGAGTGTCCTCTCTCCCTACAGTGTCACCCCAAAGCCAGGTCTACGAGGACTCGGGGGCAGGCGACCACCCACATGTCAGGAGTAAGAGCCCTGAAAAGCCCTTGACCTTGGACTTCTAGTCCCCAGAACTGTGAGAAAATACATTTCTGTTATTTAATCAAGGAGTCTGTGGTATATCGTTACAGCGGCCCAGAGTAACACGATGGAAACGCTAGAAATAAAAAAGTGTAAACACTAGAAATAAAAAAAAAAAAAAAAAGGGAAGAAAGACAGAGAATGCTTTTGACAGTCCGTCACTAGACTCAAGGCAGCCAGGGAAGTAGTCACCAAGCTTGAAGATAGGTCAATAGAAATTACAAAGAACGACAAAAAATTAACAGAATATCCAAGATTTGCAGGATTTATGAATCTGGCATAGGTGTCATTTGAATCCCAGAAGAAGAGAGACAGTGATGAGAAGAATTATGTGAAGAAATAGAGGTTGGGAGCTTTCCAAGATTAACGACACAATACAGATGCAAGAACTCAACAGATGTAGAGAAGAATAAACACCACAAAATCACCAAGCAGAAACACATCACAGAGGAGCACACACACCTGGATATGTTACTTAAATCTCTAATGACAAGAACATTTTTAAGGTGGCCATAGAAGAAAGTACCATTACTTACACATAAATAAAGATAAGGTTTACAACACAATTATAAGAATCCATAAAAGGCTGGAAATAGTGGAGTCAGGTGGTTAAAAAATGAAGAAAGAGAATTGTCACCCTAAAATTCTATACACATGAAAATATCTTTCAAAAGGGCTATTATACGTACTCCAAACACATTATAAAAGGAAGTTCTCTAAAAATAAAGAATATGAAACCAAACAAAATTTTAATCTACCCGAAGAAATGTCTTTGTTAAAATCTGTTTCCTCGACTCCCTTAATAACGGCACTGCTGAGAAGTCTCCGTGAGGTTCAAGAGGGCTCCTCCTCAGTCAGGGCCTTGGACAGAACCGACAAGCAGCTGCGTCCCCTCTCAGCACGTAGCGCCCTTCAGCAGAAGGGCTGACGGAACCAAATCCCTGTCTGCAAAGTCAGCTCCATGCTGGGAATCTGAATGGCTCGGCAACTGTCTCTGATATAAGGCCTTTTGGTTAAAAACAAATTTCCCTGGAGGGAAGGGCGTCTACCGGAAGACTTTAAAAGCATCATGGTTGGACTGCTCTAGGGAGAGACCTGGACCCGGGACCAGAACTTTCAGCCTCCAGACAACGCTTGATCTCGACTAGAGCCCGCTTGACCTGCTTCTGAGAACAGCAAATGGCAGGACTTTCTATAGTCCTTTAATTTTATTTCTTTAGATTATGCTCTTCAAATTCTTTGTAGCCTGTAATGAAATTTAACACTGACTGTCAGACGACCAGGCCAAAATGCAGTACTCAGCAAATGAGGGAGTGACAAGGAACGTTAATACTCACATTTGAATTACTCGAGCAGAATAAAATATGGGAGAAACCTAAGGATATCAGCATCCCTCTACAACATATTATGGGCAATATATTATGCAGAAATAATACTCTGCAAACCATGGGACAAAACCGACCTTATTAGGAAAAACGCGTAAGCTTTGTATCTCTGGTGCAACCAGAGGAACGTACATACCACGTCGAGTTTAAGTGAATTATTATTCTATTACTTTCTTGCTGAATTTCTGATTTTTTTTTGTTACTTCATTTATTTTCCACATTTGGGGACATCGTTACACACTGGGAAGTGCAGCCCACTGACTGCAGGGACTTCAAGTAATTACTTACAAAGCATCCGCCCTGTCACCTTGACCTACGAGAGCAAGGATTCCTTTAGTGTAGGTAGGAAAGCACAAGAAGGAAAATCTTTTCCAGCTGCCTAGTGATTCAATTTGATTAAATAAACATTTTATTTTATTTCCAAGTGCCAGCCACAGAAGACAGGGGCAGTCAGCTTACGGGAAAGAAAACAGCTGTGCTCACTTACTAGTTTGATGCGGTGTCCGGGGGTGGTGCTGAGGCCCCAGGTGCACTCCTTCCTGCTGGGGTACTTGTCGGGCCAGTTGGGGCTGGTGATGAGGCCGCTGGGACTGTGGATCTTCTGCTCACACTCAGCTGCGCCAAGAACCGGGACACCAGTTAGTGCAGAAACCCAGCCCGTGCTCCCGTGCAACGACTGACCCGCTGTCACTCCCCTGCTTCGAGAAGTACATCGCTCCTCACCATCAACGTTTGCTGTCTGCCTCATAATAAATATTATTTATTATTCATAATAAATAATAAATGCTAAACAAAACTGAATCCCCTTTTCAACTAAGGAGTCTACAGCTCAGACTTTTGCAGAGCGACAGATACTGACAATCAAAAGTGTTAACACTGGGTGCATGTGAGATATTTAAACCTTGGGCCATGCCATTTTCAATTCTTTTTTTCTATTAACTGCAATGTTACTCACAGCTAACATCCTTAAGGCAAGTTTTGAATCCCATATTTACATTTTCCCTCTCCTTTAGCTAAGTGTACACTTGAATACCTAACTCAGAATTTTAGCTACTAAGATAAATAAACCTTAAGTTTATCAAAGCAAAAAGAAGAATACAAAAATAAGTGAATAGTAAGTGAAATGATAAGTGAATAATTAGGGAAATAATAAGGGAAAAACAGTGAAATAATAAGTGAATAAATAAGTGAGTAATAAGGGAAAAATTACTACTAGTAATTGCTACTAGTCCTGGAGACAGCTTCTGAACTAACTTCAAAGAGTGTCTCCTTAGAAGGGTACAGGTGAAACTTACTGAATGCAGAATACAAAGGTCTTTGCACAATAACCAAGAAAATGCCATGAAGGCCATGTTAACCAGTTGATGAAAATATTTCAGATTGTATATGAAACCAACATACTGTACCCCATGATTGCCTTAATGTACGCAGCTATGATTTAATAAATAATAATTTAAAAAATTTTTAAAAAGAGTATCTCATTCAATCAGCACTTTTTTTAGTTATTTTCTTTTTGCAGTTAAAATAACATTTTAGACAAGACCATTCCACATTATTAATATCAAATTTCAAAAATATTTAAAATCCTCAGACTTTTTTCATTCCATCTGATTTATGATGCTATACCCTTTACAGCCTGGTTTAGACTGGGATTCTCTACTCTGTGGGCAATCCACCTGTTACCCTGTTGCAAACAAGGAACGAGAGCCCAACCTCAGCTCCTGCCCTTGCCGCTGCGGCTGTGGCCGTGTTCACTCCTTGAGACTACACCTGCTCAACTGTGCCAAGTTTCCCTGCGGAGATCTGAATTCACCACAGAAGAAGAGACAGGTGAAGTTCAGCTCCCGTCAAACAATCTACGGAAATGGTGTCAAGACAATAGTCTCAGAAATTTGGTTCCAGTCCTGACACTGCCCGTCTTTGCCTTGCCACACGAAATGTGAACTCTGCAGAATTTGGCAGGTGGCCTGAGAGAAAGCTCAGAGGTTCTCTGCTGAACCTTACAAAAAGCATACGTGAGAACAGTGATTAAAGAAAATCCCACCCATTTCCTAGCAATAGGGATGAGCTTCCTTTAGAGGTACCTGGATGTCATTCCGTCCGAAAGAAAGTTTCCTCGAAGGTCATTTATTGAAAAGATTAGCTTCTATAAACAGAGATGTATTTCCCACCTGTGAGCCACAGGCTACCCATCTAATCTGCAAAAGCTGTCTCATGTGTCTCATTCTTTTTCTTTTTTATTTTTACACATACATGTGTTAATTAGGTTTCCACTTTTTGCCTTCACAGAATTTAAAAGGCTTTAAATTTAATAACAATAACAATGTTTAAGATAAGGACTAGAAACGAAAACCACATAAAGAATGAACAAAGATAAATACATTCAGAAAAGAAATCAGATGATTGCTGCAGCGAAATATTAAGCAATATTAGTAATAATAATGCCAAGAAAGTAACACTCACATTGTGAAATAAGAGTATGTCTATTACAGACTGCTTTGACTATGAGGCTCAGTATGGAATCATCAGTTAACTTCTTATTTTTTCCCCAAACTCTCAGAAATTAGACAAGTAATATTATATAAATAAAAGTAAAGGAAAGTTTCAAAAAACAGATCATGCCAAATCTTATAGACAATAGAAAAAGAAGAAATATTTCAAAATCATTCCACTTGATCTGGATACACCTGATTTTGAAATTGGAGAAAATATATTATTATAAAGGGAAATTACAAACATATTTCACTTATAAGTGAGGATACAATATCCTAAATGACATATTAACAAGTTGAATTAAAAATTAATATTTAAGTAATGTACTTTGGTCAAAATTGAATCCAATTTATGTGAGAATTAGTCACTATTTTCTTTCCTTTTTTTTTTTTTGTCTCATTCTTTTCTTCTGAATTATCTTCATGTCTGGGGAAAAATAACTGGCCTATTGCCCAACCTAATGCTTTAACAGAATATATTACTAAGCTACAAATACAGTGCTCATACAGGAGACACAATTCTGCTTGCATACAACTCTGCACGATGCCATTTCTCAGTGGAAAAAGAGAAAAGATCACGGACACCTGATCATATTTGAATACAGCTGAATGGAGCAAAGGTCAATCAGAATAATCTGTAAAGATTTAAATTAATTAGCATATGGTTTGAATATGGACACCAAAGTTGTTATCTAACTGCCATTCTACATGCTGCTGGCTAAAGTTATAAAATTGGTCTTGGTAATTCCCTTTCAAAAGAGGTAAAAATCAAATTTAAGTAGAAAATTCAAGATGAGGCCCTCCAAGGAAGAAGTAAGAATACACTGAGCATTTCTTGTTTCCACGTGACCCCAGCAGTGACCTTTTCATCACAGTAGCTAAGGGGAGTAAGATCATTGTTTTCAAGAAATCTTGGAATTTGTAAGGTGTTGGGGACAAAATCTGGTAGGTATCTTTGTGCTACTAGTACACATTTTGGGACCAACACCATGACTTAAAACTTTAAATGACAGCTATTTTCAAATGTCTATCCTTTGGTTGGCATTTGAGTTTGATACTCCTGGTATTTCGAGGGGCGTCACTGAAGTAGCACATACGTGAGATATTTCAGGGATGGATATTACATGAAATGTTAAACATTTAACCGAATTAGGTTGGAATATGGACAGTGTTACAAGGTCTGTTCTACGGAGACCTGGGATAATAGGGGCTTTTCTGGCTACCAGGTGGCATCATAGCAACTTCTATGTCTGTTATACTCTGATGCCACCGACGTGTGGAGGACGGATCCAACAGTATTGCTGGGACGTCACACATTTTTTTTTTTTTGGCCATTTGAATAGTCAACCAAGATATCATTCATTAAAATGATGAACTTTCCCTAGAAACAGTGCTTTACCCTGACAATGTGAAATACTACGTGGTATCAAGGAAAGAGTGTTTCTTCTCATTACCTTCCTTGCAATCGTGCTTATTTTCGTGGAGCACGAAGCCGTTACGACACTGACACATGTAGCTTCCCATCGTGTTGAGGCACTCGTGCTGACACCCGCCGTTGTCTTTAGAACACTCGTCTTTGTCTAGCAAAGAGATAAACCCCATAGTTTAGTAAGTAATTTTAAAAACAAAGAATACTGAAGGAGAGTCATTTAGTTGTGGTTAACATTGGCAAAGGGTAAACTAAGTTACAGCTTTTCCCATTCCCAACATAATATAAAAAAAATTATAATTTCTTAGTTTTACCCTTTCCTTGTTTAGTTTGGAGCCTTGTACCATGGGTTGGGTGTCCGTGACCACCTGTGCTACAATGACAACCTGTAATCCTCTTTCATTCCTATGCTGATGAGAAGGAGGTAATCGACAGATCTTTTTGCAAATTCATTTATTTATTGCTAATTTTGAAAATGGAACCTAAAATTGTGCATAGTTTGAATAAAGGCAAGAAGTAGTATTTAAGTAAGAGGGAAACCACTCAACATATTTACTATGGTGTATAGACAGAGGCTAAACAAGGCTGCAAGGTTTGTATGTAATCACTTTAAAAAAATCACAGTATAACTGCTGTAGTTGATTTTTTCTCCATTAACCTTGCAGTTGTGCTTTGCATTAATGAATCTGGACATTCCATAACATTCCAAGACAGGAAAAAGCATCGTTAGACTACTCTCAGGAAGAAAATTAATTTATATATTTTAAACAAATGTATTCTGGCACTCCAGTTCATTAATACGTAATCCCCTAAAAGGGCTTTTAGTGCACTAGAAGTGAAGGTTAGACTAGGAAATATGAGCTTTAAGAAACAGCCAACAGATTCACTACAGGGAAAAAAGCCAACATAGATTAACAAGTGGTCTGTGCAGGGGAGGCGTCAGCTATCACACTGCGGCTGTCGTCCTACGGCTGGCTCGCCCCTCATAGGCAAAACTGGCAGCCTGCTCCTGACACACAGTCTGACTCCCGTCACTCACTCCCACACAGAAGGAACAGGAAGGGCACGATGGTCACAGAACTCAGGCGGGGGTCGAGGTTTTACACTCTCAGCTGCTTTTCCTGGGGAGCTCCTGGTGGGATGCACAGTCTGCTATTTTCCCTTTTTTACCAAATCAATATTTACTCTACGGAAATAGGTGGAGGGAAGATGTTTTTGTTAGAGAACCTGGCGTCAGTTTTTAGAAGCGCATCTATTTTTCCCCTTTGGGAGATGGATTACACGGCATAGACCATACATGCTTAAAAGAGCGATTCAAGGGCTGGCTCTATCAGAACATTTCAAATACATACAGGCAATCTCAGGTTTTAAAGGAGATATCAGAATCAGTGTTTGTGACTTATCCACTGCTCTTCTAACACGTACTATGAAGAAACAACATAAAAAAGCAGAATAAAGAAAATCATTCTGGCCAGGCACGGTGACTCATGCCTGTAATCACACCACTTGTGAGGCCGAAGCAGGTGGACTGCTTGAGCTCAGGAGTTCAAGACCAGCCTGAGCCAGAGTGAGACCTCATCTCTAAAAAATAGCCCGGTGCTATGGTGGGTGCCTGTAATCCCAGCTACTCAGGAGGCTCAGGCAGGAGAAACGTTTAAGCCCAAGAGTCTAAGGTTTCTGTGAGGTATGACGGGATGGCACTCTACCCACGGTGACAAAGTGAGACTCTATTAAAAAAAAAAAAAAAGGAAGAAAATTATTCTTTAAAAGAGCACCAAATGCAAAAATGTACAAAAATCCAAAGTCTAAATAGAGAATTAGTTTTGTAAAATCAATTTTGGAGCAATTCAGCATAATTTTGAACCCCTATTTCCTTAACTATAACCACAGTGAGAATAATGTTAATAGTTTAAAAATTATGAGAGACCTATCCAGAATGGGCAGGTGGTAAACCATACTTCCTACCACCATGGTGCTAGCGACAGCGTTTTCTAATACTGAAAGTTAAGCAGTAAACTATTTAAATATATTATATTACTATGAATTTGCTGGGGCTATTTACTTAAGAAGCATCAGAAAAAATGCTTCCCTCTGAGTGTAGAAATACACCTTATCTTTGGTAAATGGAAAGAGGTCAATTAAAAAAATATAGTGCAAGACACATAATCTCTATGAAAATATTTACAGAATGATGGTTTTTTGTACTTAAAATAAGACCTGATAGGATGAGCTTTAGTTGAACTCCAGCTCAGCCAGGTTTTTGAGAGTTGTTTAGAAACCTAACAATTGTAAGTCAAGTAGCTTGGAGAAAACTAGTTCACATCTGTGACTGGCTGATGACCAGACGGACTGCCCAGAGACCAGCCCTCTGGAGACAAGAAATCACCTGAATCATCATTTTATCAGTAACGTTTGAATGGCCATTCATGAGACACACAAAAAGGTTAAAATACAAACCTGAACACATGTGTTATTCAGTAGCATATGTATTACCGTTGAGTGTTTAAATCCACAATCATTTCATAATGAAAACTCTGCCAAGACATAAAATATTCCCAATGACTCAACTTCATTCTAGCGGAACTGTCAAGTCATTAGATGATATTCCAAAGTATAATAGTTTCAGGATTTGATAGAACATAAACTGACTAAGTTGATGGTCACGAAAGGGGCATAAAATCTGAAGTAAAACCAGGGCTATGTAGTCCATTGTTCACACTTCTGTTACGCTGGAAAATAGTAATTTCAAAATAATTTTTGGAAGGAGAAGGAGGAGGAGGAGAAGAAGAGGAAGAAGAAGATGAAGATGAGGAAGGAGGGGGGAAAGAGGAAAGAGAAGAAATAGCAGAAAAGGAAGAAGATGGGTTATTATTATTTATATAGTCACGTCTGCCTAAGCATCTGTTATTTTTTACTTTCCCAGGTTAACACTGTTTCTTGCCTTCTTCCTCACATCTGCTATTGCCTGATTGACTTTAATCAAAGTCACATGAAAGTTAAATGTGCTATAATGTATTTATGGATTAATTGAAGTTCAAAGCTGGACTAATCCAGGAGTGACTTTCTGAAAGCAGCAGAGGAGAGTTGCCATGCTCACACAAGCAGCAGGTGCTAAAGCCGCCTGTGTGTCAGAGAGTCACATGGACAGAGCATCCGAAAAAGTCACTGGGATACTTGAAATTATCCAGATGTTTCTGGCATCACAGCTCATAGCAACCTCAAACTCCTGATCAAGTGACCCTGTGGCCTCAGCCTCCTGAGTAGCTGGGACTACAGGTGCCCGCCCCACGCCTGGCTTGTTTTAGAGATGGGGTCTCACTCTTGCCCAAGCTGGTCTCTACCTCCTGAGCTCCAGCAATCCACCTGCCTCCACCTCCCAGAGTGCTGGGATGACAAGCGTGAGCCACCTCACCTGGCACATTCTAGATTTTTTTCCCCTAGAAAGGTCACCTACCCAGGGGAAAAGCTGTTAGGAAACATAACTGACTTCCATTTTCACTTCCTCTTCTGCTCTCAGGGCAACAACTTTGTGTTTTAAAGAATGAGAATCCAAGAAAGGAGAAAAGTGAGGCAGATGGAGGTTTTAAATGTCTCTCCTGGTGTCTGCATAATAAATTACACAATTGAGAAGTCTATCAGGAATTTATTTGAAATTTTCTGGCATTTTCATACACTAGACACAAAATAAAGAAGCAGTGTTATAGTTCTTATTAGTGCTAGAAATAAATGTTTTGTTCAGGAGAAATAAACATTTATTTTTTGCATGTGAAAAATAGTCCTTTCTTTGGAATGAACCCGCTTTCTATTCCTCTGGGTGAGATACAGAAAAAGATCCTTCCCTCATCAGGGAAAACGAAGCCCCCTCCTGCCCCAAGGGCCTGCAGCCCCTCTGAGCCTGTCTGAGTCTATGAGACCGTGAATAATACATACTGGGCAGAACTGAAGTGGCAACTTGTGTCAAGTTCTTGAAAGATTCAAAAATAAAAATTTTCTCATTGCAGAGAGCTTCCTTATCTGTAGGAGAGAGAAGTCAACATTCCATGCAACAGAATTGAAACACACGTGAGCAGATACGCTCTGATATGCTCAGGATCTGAAATAAACACTCACACCCAACACAGCACACAAGATTCAACCCAGAGCCGCGCATAAATAATCACCTTCAAAGGGCACAAGTAAACTCCTCCAAGAGCTATAACAGAGACAATTCGCTCTTTCAATAAACATGCAGATGCTTAAATTCCACTGGTCACAGAAACTTGGAAGCAGGATTCAACAATCATTTAAGAAAGCTGCAGTAGTTTCATTAATTGTCATTAAATCACTCTAATATTTAAATTTGCATCAGTTATATCGGGTTCAATTTCATCTACAAATACCAGCAAAAGCTCTAAGGGAAAATTCATGTATAAGAACTGTAGTGCCCAGGAGTTCCACAAAGACCACACTGTCAAACATGCCAAATTTACAGCAGAGTCCTTTTATTGAAGAGCTGGCCGGCGACTCTTACCCCAACTTGGGGTTTCTGAGAGCAGCCCCGAGTGCTTAAGGAGTCAGCTTTTTAAGGCTTGGTCTGCATCCTGGTTGGCACGCAGGCTGTCCAGGTACATTGGGTGTGGTGGGGTCCCAAGAAAGCATTGTGCAGAAGCAGAAGTTTGCAGTTAGTCACACATCATACCTCTTTGTTTTAATACTTCCCCCCTGGTATTTCTAAAAGGTCAGTTCGGAGGTAGTTGGTACTTCCCAGTCTGTTTCTCAGGGGAGAAGTTAGTGAGTACTTTCCCATCTATCTTGGGAGCGAACTAGGCTTACTCCATTTTGTTGAGGGCTTGCAGCCCAAGAATTTGCCAGGAGTTAACTGGTATTTTTCTACTTTAGCCTAGGCCTAACCAAACAATTATAAGGAAATATCCACACACATTGAAACGCAGATAAGACAAGCAGACCATATGAAATAATTTGAATGTGTGTGAGGCAGAAATTATTTTATCTGACTCCTACATCTGTTATAGACAGAAACGAACGGGGAGTCAGGGAAGGGGGTTGATTCCATTTCTGCCACTGAGCAGTCATTAGGCGCATCGGTAACAGTTAGATCACATTCCCACTGTATTTATCCCTGAGGCAGACTGCTATTAAAATGGGATTTGGTCTTCAAATTCTGTTTTCACTAGTGCAGGAGTCAGAACTAGCCTTTTCATTAATACAAGGCTGCTAAGTGGTGGAAAGCCTGCCTTCAACTCCCATGGCCTGAAGTCACTTGATACATTACACCCAAATAATGAACACTATAATTAAATTTTATAAAACTGTGTTAAGTTCCCAAATATTTTTTGTTTTTACATATGTAAAGTCCCACTAATAGTTCCTTTATTTTTAACCCATTAAAAAAAGTAACTTTGCTCTGAGCAGAACACAGTTAACTTTTCTTTACCACTTAAATTAAGTAAACTACATCTTGTATGCCCAGGCAGACTTGGAAACTTTTCTTCAAGTTCAACATCACATAAAATTAAGTTTGGCTTTACTACCATGTTAAGTAAATAACTATTGTTAATATAATAACAAATTTCATTCAGTCCAAGAAAGTAACAGTAATATATTGTTGGACTACAAATCTTCTAGGAAATTTGTAGATTATTATATTCTGAAACATAGAAAGAAAAATAGACACGTGATTTCACATAATGTCCAAATAGTCCTACTTTGACATTTCTAATTTATTTTAATATTACTTAGTTACACTGCATTGGCTTCAAATATACCATGAAATCAAGAAAGTTCATTTCATTTTGATTTTTGCAGAAGAAAAATTATAAATTTTCTGCTGTAAAATATAATAACTTCCAATTTTCAAGCTATACAATTTTTGTGACTAATTCATGTCCCTAGTAATGGGATTGTGGGATCAAATGCAAGGTCCACTTTTAGTTCTTTGAGAATGCTCCATACTTCTTTACATAAAGATGGTATGAGTGTGCAGTCCCACCACTGGGGTTTCTTAATGAGAGTTTCTTAATTTTATAATAGTAAAGTGAGGGAAATCATGTTAATTGTTCTGCTAATAAATTATGCTTTCAATTTCATTTCAATCTCCAAAAAAATGCTTATTTAAAATCTGAGGTTATGTGCAAAACCAGCTAAAATCTCTTATGTGATTATTTTATTAGATGAGATGTTATGTAGAAAAAAACACTACAAATACATTATTTCATTCTGTACATTGATATTGATTCATCTATTTATCTATCTGTCTTTATTTATGTTTCAGATTAATATGAGGGTACAAACCTTTAGTTTACACTGTTTTCAATTCTAAGGTAAAGTTCAAGGTGTAGTTGAGCCCTGAACACCCTCACCTTGTGCACATCAGGCGAGATCCGCCCACCAGGGGGCGTGCTGAACACCCTCACATTGTGCACATCAGGTGAGATCCACCCACTAGGGGGGGTGCTGAACACCCTCACCTTCTGCACATCAGGTGAGATCCCGCCCACCAGGGGGCGTGCTGAACACCCTCACATTGTGCACATCAGGTGAGATCCGCCCACCAGGGGGCATACTGAACACCCTCACCTGCACATCAGGTGAGATCCTGCCCACCAGGGGGGGTACTGAACACCCTCACCTTCTGCACATCAGGTGAGATCCCGCCCACCAGGGGGCGTGCTGAACACTCTCACCTTGTGCA
This sequence comes from Arctocebus calabarensis, assembly GCA_963573935.1. Classification (NCBI taxonomy): domain Eukaryota; kingdom Metazoa; phylum Chordata; class Mammalia; order Primates; family Lorisidae; genus Arctocebus; species Arctocebus calabarensis. Next base: position 13,318 of record CAUYON010175592.1, read on the forward strand.
CATCAGGTGAGACCCCACCAATTGCCTTCCCTCCTCTCTCTTCTGTCCTCCTCCCTCCCCTTTCTCCCCTGCCCTTATTAGACTTTTGTTTTTCTTTTGTGTGGGTGTGTAGTTGTTTTTATATTGCTAACTCATGTTAGCATTGAATAGACTGGATGTTTTTCCCCATTCACTAAGAATTATGTATTTCAACTCTATCCAGGTAAACACAAAAGATAAAGAGTCTCCATCTTTTCTTATGGTTGAATGATTCATGGTAATCATTACAACACATTTTGTTAATCCATTCATGGGTTGATAGGCACTTGGGTTGCTTCCATGCCTTGGCAATTGTGAATTGAGCTACAATAAACATTCTGGTACAAATGTCCTTGTGGCAAAATGATTTTTTTTCTTCTGGGCAGAAACCTAGTAATGGGATTGTGGGATCAAATGCAAGGTCCACTTTTAGTTCTTTGAGAATGCTCCAGACTTCTTTCCATAAAGATGGTATTAGTGTGTAGTCCCACCAGCAGTGTAGCAGTGTGCCTGTCTCCACATCCACGCCAGCAACTGCGTATTCAGGAGGTCCTGACTTTCTCACTAGAAGTAGGTGGTATCTCAGAGTGGTCTCAATTTGCATTTCTCTGATGATTAGGGATTTAAATATATTTCTTTACCTTTTTTCCTGCCATACCACTTAACTACATGAAAACTAAAAGTTATTTATTTTTTATTTTTATTTATTTATTTATATATTGAGAGAGATTCTCACTCTGTGGCCCATGATAGAGTGCTGTGATATCACAGCTCACAGCAACCTCAGACTCTTGGACTCAAGAGATTCTCTTGCCTCAGCCTCCCAAGTAGCTGGGACTACAGGTGCCCACCACAGCGCCTGGCTATTTTTTAGAGATGAGGTCTTGCTCTTGCTCAAACTGTTTTCCTCCTCCTAAGCTCAGGCAATCCACCCACCTTGGCCTCTCACAGTACTGAGATTACAGGCATGAGCCACTGTGCCCAACTCTATAATTTATTTTTAAATAACTTTTCTTCCTAAATAATATGAAATCACTTATTAGCAAATGTTTTAATTATTATTGAATTACTTAAAAATTATTAGAAGTTCTTAGAAAAGGAACATGGCAAAAAGTAATTGAACATATTATATTCCTTGTTAAGTTTCCATATTCCTTATTAAGTAATAAAGCCATAATTACTAAAATTTTTAGAACACTGGCTATAAACATAACCATTTAAGACTGTCTTCAGAAATTATTGAGTAATATATACATCATACATTAACATATTTACTTGATTGTAATAAGATACTTAGAAACTTAATTCAATACCTTTTTTTTTTTTCTTAGAGACAGAGTCTCTCTTTATCACCCTCTGTAGAGCACTGTGACATCACAGCTCACAGCAACCTCCAACTCCTGGGCTTAGGCGATTCTCTTGCCTCAGCCTCCCAACTAGCTGGGATCATAGGCGCCCACCACAACGTCCGGATATTTTTTGTTGCAGTTGTCATTGCTGTTTAGCTGGCAAAGTGGGTTCAAACTCACCAGCACCGGTGTATGTCGCTGGCACCCTAACCACTGAGATATAGGCAATGTGCCTCAATATGCTTTTGTCGAAATTATCTTATGTTAATATTTATTATCTAATGAGTAAATAGATGGATTTAAAAATTCCTACACTTGCAAAGGTGATCAAAGTCTCTTAGGCAATGTTTGCCAACTAGCAATATCTTGGGCAACAGGTAAGTGGAATATGATATTTCATAAGTGTTTTTCTTCTGGAGTTATTTTTATATTTAGGTCAGAGGAAATCTCTTCAAGAAAAATTGGAGAAGACTACCATGCATCATCTTTCCACCTTAACACAAGTGTCCTGTGTATCTTGTATGGTACAGGTATGTACTTTCTGCTCTGCTCCTTCCCACGGGCGTGGCTGTTTGTACAAATGCAGTGCATAGACAGTTTTATGCCTGGAACTCCATTAATATGTATTTCATCATGTTCATTGTTTACACCATGGAATCATTTGAAACATCTTTTTTGTTTCAGATTCATATAAAGGTACACATGATTGGGTTACATTGTTTGAGTTTGTTGGGTAAAAGAATTCAAGCGGTAGTTGAGCCCTAAAGAAGAGTCCGCAAAGAGCATTTGATGTAACTTATGTACGATTTTCTTACTTCCCAACATGAGGCTGCACCAAACTTCTGTCACACTCACATGACGGTGAAATCATTCTCTCAGATTCTGAAGTTTATCTTTATGAAAGATTCCCAAGAATGGTCATTTCTGAGGCAAACAGAATGGTCAATTCAATGACTCCTGATTCCTATGGTAAATTTCTTCCAAAAGCGTTTGTGACAATAAAGCCAGTAAGGTGCTTTATCCAGTCCCCCGATAATGACCAAGTTTTGACATTGAAAATTCCTTCTATTTTGTTAAATCCAGTATCACTATGAATTGCATAGTTCCCTTCCAAGAAATACAGCTACAGTGAATTATCTGGCTTTTCACATGTGATTATATAATATTTAAAACATTACTAGTACTGTGATGTATATTTTCAATGTGAATAGACATCTATTAAAAGGAACAATCTTTTACAAACTGTGACTTTGTAATTAAGCTATTATGGAATCTAAATCCTTACTTGCGGCTATCTCCTGGTCATGCTACAACAATTTATTACAAATACAAATGTTTTACCTTCTCTTTTCCTGAGCAAACATCTTTTCCACTAACAGAAACTCCCAGGAAATTTAATGTGAAATAGATTCAAATAGTCTCCAAAACCACAATATTTTAAATATGAGTCTGACAAACTGCCAAGACTTTTTACTCAAAAGGGAACACAGTTTATACTTAATGATAATTGTCGTTGACTGTATAGAACAACCAGTAAAGAAGTGAAACGTGTATCTGCAGTTGTCTCTCGGGTCATAAGTATGTTGGAGGCAACATGTTGCTGATGTCATTTGAAAAGTTCGTGATTGGCTCTACGGCTAAGAAGATGCTCTATGTACCAAGACAACGAAGGCTCAGGTGGTCTGTGTCCCCGAGCATCTTACTTAGCTCCTTGGCTACCTCATCTGTGGGATAAACACACACGAATGGATGTGGCAACGTAACGTGAAGTCTGGGATTTAATTTGCCCTTGGACTCCCTTGTTCAGCTCGGCTAACTGCCTGCACTCCATCAAACATCTAGGCTGAGACGTTTTCAAGATTAAATATTGCCATGCGAACAATTTCTACATTTTTTAAATGCACTGAGAAATACTAAAAACGGATGATTTCTTGAGATGACTATATTAGTAAACACAGTTTACAGCACAGTAGTTGATATGAGCCCAAGGAAAACCAAGGCACTCAGCTGATTTCACAAAAAATAGCTGCACAGAGATTAAGAAAAAGAAAGAAAACAAAGACTATACATAGAATGGGATCTTCTGCATGGATTTCCTTCTCTGTTATTCTATGTTCTATCGTATATTGCAACAGAGTTATTTTATTAAGATTTGGAAACTTTTGCCTGACGAATAATACCAGAAAGTGAACTTAAAACTTTCAGAGCAGCAAAATTTAATTATAATTCCTAGTCAATATTTGGGGCACGTGTCCTTTTTTTTTTTTTTTAAATGAAACATATAACTAAGGTAACATGAAAAGGGCCCCAAATACTTCGAATATTGAATATGAATAATGGATAATGAATATGACAGAATTAATTTATTTCATAATTTTAATTTTTAAAACAAATATTTAGATGACTTTAAGATAAGTAACCTTGTTTCTGTTTAACTATTGAATCACTTAGACTTTGAAGCCTAAAAAAGTTTCCGTTTCATTAAAATAGGAAACTGAAATTGTACTTTGAATAACATAAATCTTTAATGCATGCCTGAGAAAAATTTTTAAAAGGTAATTAACTCTGGGAGAAAGAAAAAGAACAAGAGCAAGGGTGTTGAAAGCCATTGTATTTTGGAAGCACTCTTTGTATGACTTGGAACTCAATGGAGTTTGCGAACCATTAACTTCAATTACACTGAAAACCCCAGACAAACCAGGGACATTGTAAATCTCATTAATTTTAAACACATGGGGACCAGAATAAATGGACTTAGAATTAACTCAATCCAAATTACCTAATATTAAAATGTAATTGGAATTCAGTGGCTTTAAATTGCTTGCCAGTTAAAAAGACGAAATATATTGCCACACTTAGGTTTATTACAGTTTTATCTAGTTTTGAAGTTTCAGAATAATGTTCTAATAAAGCAAAGTTCTGAGATTGAGAAAATATGGAAATTTCATTGATGTTTTCATATATTTTCATGAAATCTGGGGAGTTTTTTTTTTATCAAATTTCTACTTTTTAATAGGGAAATTTACTTTGAGTTGGTTAAACTGTTAAATTCCAAACACAGAAATGCAAACCACTAAATATAACTCATGATATTAACTTTTGTAAAATTAAAATTTCCATATTTCTAAATTTTATACTGTAATCATTTATATAGCGATGAGGCAAAGCATGACTTTAATACGTAATAGAACAAATATAAAATCAAAAGACATGCTGCTAAATAATAAAGAATTAAACACATGTTGCTCAAATAGCACCACGCTTTCCAGAAACAAAGAAAAGTTATTTTTAGAAATCTGCCATGTGTTTGAAGCCTGGTATTATTATTCCCATACACTTGTAACTTGTAACTAGTAAAGTTGCTGTAAGAAAATATTATTATATTTATTTTCGTGTTATTTGTATCAGCCTTTACAATGTTTGATTAGATTTTATGTAAAATCTAATTGTTTGGGGGCAGAGTTTCATTAAGAGTCTCTGTTATTAATATGTAGTATTCTAATTTGTAAGTAAATATTACTAAACCCTAGGGGAAATTGTCATGTATTCTTTGTACTTCCAAGTTACATTTCTATGCATCTATAAAAATAGATAATATTTAAGCCCATCCACACTGAAAATCTGTAATATACACAGACACAACATGTGAATACCTGAGAAGAAATGTGCTTTGAAGCCCTTCTTGGACACAGTATTGTCAGATTTGAACTCAATTCTCATGTTGTTGAACGGCGACGTGATCACTTCTGGCACTTCGGCGCCACAGAACTTGCCGTGCAGTTTGGACTCGGAGGAAAGGCCACTCCAGATCTCCACGTAATCATACTTGCACACCTAGGAAAAGCCCGGCTGTCAGACTTGCCAGATTGGAGAATCCTGGATGACTGACATCTGTTTTTCAAAAATGTGTATTTATCCCTCTTTACTCCCACGGAAGTAACTGGAATTAACATGTTAAAAAAAAAATCAAGAAAAAGGTTCAACTAGGAGACAAAAGGATTGAAGGAAGATAAATCAGAGGAGAATTTTGCTCTGGATAGGTCTGAGACATTTATATGCAAATGTACGCTTCAGTTAGATGTAGTAAAAGCATACTTTTCAAAAAAATACAAAAAGATGAGGAAAACTGTAATGAATGCTGTTGAGAGAGTAAGGCTGATGGTCACAAGGAAAGCAGCAGTTACTGCCCTTTAAAAAAGCATTTTTCTTTTTCAGTAGGAACTATGGAAATACATGGGGGACTGCTGCTTTATTTAATACTGACAATCAGGAACTATGAAAATACTTGTCATGTACTATTTTTTTTTTTTTTGAGACTGAGTCTCTAAATAGAGTTCTATGAGTTTGCAGTTCTTCAGTAAGTCTGTAAAGTTCATGGTACCTACAAACTCAGAAATCAAGGAATAGCTGCCCTTTTAGTAAGTTTGAAAGGCAGAGGTTCTTTTTTGTTACAAATTAAGCACATGTCTTTCACTTTGAACATTAGTAATGGTGCTGTTCTGATTAGAATGTAGCTTTTCAGACTAAGCCAAACACCACATTATTAATCACCACATTGCCATGTGTAATTTTGGACAAGTTACATAAAATTTTGTGAACCTCAGTTTTTTCTAATCTCTACAGTAGAAGGGATATTTCTATTGCTAGTCTATTTTTTCATAGACTAAACGTATTCATGTCATTGTTATCAGTATTAAATAAAATAGTAGACCTGGGCACAGTGGCTCACGCCTGTAATCTAAGCACTCTATCCAGAGGGATGGAGGCAGAGATTTATACTAGAATGAGGTAGACTCACTCTGATTTATGTGTGATACGCTAACAACAATGAAATGGAAGAAGCTAAATGAATGCCGGGTATTCTTAAGCAATTTTATGACCACAAACAGATGTTTCCATAATACACTTTTACAAAGTTCCAGGAGGGCACGTTGGAAAGAACACATCTTGCATGAATGACCTTATTACATAAATGTGTAATTAGCAGGGTTTAACAATGCATATGATTGAACCCTAGGGCACGATCTGTACTTTGAAATATGTCAACTCAAATTACTGGTTCTTGTGATATTAATTAGGTGATAAATAAGCAAAATGCTTCTGGGAAAAAATGAAACGACTTTCTATCTACTTTGTTACCACTGCCATTTATGCTTACAGATGATTCCATGTAGTACAAAGGAATGTTTCCCAAGCTAAAAATTTTTTTGTTTTGACTTCCTTTGGGATATCAAAGTAATAAAGTAATAAAGTTTTCAACTGACCTGGTGATTCTATAAGTCATTTTTTTTTTTTGCTTGGGACTTTTAAAGAGCCAAGATATAGAATTATGAAAATTCACCAAACTCTGCAACAGCTTTTCACACAGTAGCACCATTATAAATCAGAGATTTCTGGGCTACGTTAACAAAGTTCGTAAAGAGTACTTCTAGGAATGATGACAACTGCTGTGAGGGTAGTGCTTTCAGAACACAACACCCCATTTATATAAAACCATTCACCTTCCTCCTCCTGAATACAAATCTCCAGCCTTCTTAGAAATATCTACCAATTAATGAATCATGAGGCCACACTCACAGCTTCAGGGAAAATTACAGGAGCAGAGGTCATACAGCTCTGCGTTCATGTCAAACCACAGGACTGGTAGGGAAATTAGCATTTTCAAAATATGTAGCTCATGTAGCAGTTTTTCTGAAAATATTATAAAAATTATTATTTTCACGTAAATATTTCCTTAAACTTGAAGTAGTCATTAAAGGAAAATGATACTTAACGTGAATAAATTATGCTAAAAGAATAAATTGCTCTTTCTCATCATAAAACTTACACATTAACAATAACAAAATAATTCAAAAGACTCATTATGCTCTAAGATTCTACAATTCTCTGACATATGTAAGTTCATCACATTTCAGACTTCAATTTCCTTTAAGACAACACAAAAGTGAGCTACCTCAAAATAACTAGTAAGAGATTAACAAAAAAGAATAACAGAATAACAGAAGTGCCTTAGCTACTAATGGCAGAATTAAGGGGGGTGGGATGTAAGTAAAAGAAAGAAAAGTGGACAAAAAAGAAGCAAAAATAGATCTGTAAAAGTATGGTATAAAACCCACAAATATTACCAAAAATTAGTTCCCAAGGGGCACAGATGCATTTCACTTCTGTTCTCACACCTCTCTGTAAGTGTTCAACAGATATACATGAAAGACAATGTAAGTTTTGAGTTAATTGTATCATATGTAGAAGGGTTGGATCATGTTTATGCTAAAAGTACACACAAGAAAAAGTTGTGTGTGAAAGGATGCTGGTGGCAAAAGGATGCAAAATAGGTGAGAAAAAGGAAAGAAAGAACAAAAGACTAAATAAAATAGGGCAGCGCCTATGGCTCAAAGGAGTAGGGCGCTGACCCCATATACAGGAGGTGGCGGGTTCAAACCCGGCCCCTGCCAAAAACAGCAAAAAAAAAAAAAAAAGACTAAATCAAACAAATGTCTGCCACCTTTTCTCTGGAATTAAACCAGAGTCAACCAATCATGCAAAGGACATTCTTCTAAAAATTCCCATTTCGGGGGTGGCACTGCATTTGAATTCGGTGCGTGTGTACTTAGAAATTACTGTATTACGTGTTCAAATAAATGATTCCATTTGTTTAAATGTGGTTATCTGATAGAAACTGTATATTTAGTGCTGTAAAGTAAACATGGTAGTAAGTTCTATTCTGAAAAACAGCTTTGGCTAAATACATCTTTCGCTGAGGTTAAAAAATTAATCATTTTTTTACGAAACATGAGCATAATAGAAAATATGCTAATGAAACTTATCTAATGAAAATATACTGACAACTTACTGACAGAAAATAACTGACAACTCCCCCTATGTAACTTTCAACCTCCCCCAAAGTCTAAAATATCATCCAACACCAATAAGAACCACAGCAGGGCAGAAAGGACCAGAAGGACCAAGGGTGACTACTCCACCTGCACAATTACATCACATTCTTTTATTCCGTTAGCCAGTTTGTTAAAAGAGATTTCTAAAACATGACAAAAATTAGATTTATTGTTCATTTACCTCATTGCCTTCCAATTCAAAAAACTCAAATTTCACAGAAATTCTATACTGGGTTGGAGCGACCACTTGCCACACACAGTTTTTATTAGGTGGGTACTCCTTGGGCCAGCCAGGGGTGGTGATGGTGCCGTTGAGCTTGGTAAGAAGTCCGCCACATGCAGCTAGAAGCCATGAAAAGAAAAGGGTAAGTCCTTTTACCCTTCTTATCACCAAGCACGTCAGCCCCATTTATAACATATGCTTTTGTAGCTTTGGAGGCAAATATATTATGGCTATGCCGTACTTTAAACCACTTTAAAGTTGAGTAAGCCATGGGAAGAATAGTAGGTCTCTGTTTTCTTATCTTTCAGATGGGTATAATTATATCTTGCAGTTCCTTGGCAACTAAAGAATTAGGAGGAAAAACTACATTTTGGGAGAATTCATAGTAGTGTTATGAGAATTAAGGAAAGAACACAGCTAGAGCGCAGTATAGTCAGATACAGCAAGAATAAAATTAATTTTTTATTTCCCTAAACTCTTTCCCCCCCCCAAGACAAATAACACTATATTACGAGCAAGCAAAATAAACTAAGGTAAACAGAATATATTTGTTATTCCAAAACTCTATTCAACAACTAATTTTCTCTCCCTTTTGGTGATCTTCTTAAATTTCTTTTCTTTCTTACTGACAGTGAAATTAGTAAAATCATGGTATCCAAAAGCAAGTTGCATGAAAAGATGATATACTATTGTACACAACTCATAATTCCTAGGTGGTCAAAAGTTACCTAAAATAATTGGTCCCATTATTTACCTTTGGGTACATATGTATAATATATGTAAGTGTGTGTATATGTACTATGTTTATAATTGCATAAAATATTAACTATACATTTACTTTTAGCACTTTTTGGTAAATTATTATAAATTAAATTATTTATTTCTAGTTGCCACACAGAAATAATAGTCATGTTATTTTTTACTGTCTGGCATACAATGTCTTCTATTAAAAATATGCCACATCTTCTGTATAACTGTGTCTTTTTGTATCCTAGTATAGGGAGAAGTTGGTAGTCTGACAGGTGAGATGAAGTGTCTGAAAGCCAAACGTGAGTTCAACCTTTAAGAAGAAACAGAGGTCTCTGATTTTTTAATAGGTGAGCAGGCCTGTGACATACATGCAAATGATTTTGGTACCTTTGTCATTTATTATATCCTTTATTAGGATACAATAAAGAGCAAGGTGCTCATTTCCAGAGGACTCACAGTGTAGTGAGAGACACCATAAGCAAACCAGTGAATACAAGGGCTGACAATGAAGTGCGTGAACTCGCCCTAGACCAAGTGCTGCACAGCTGGCTGCTGTCACTATGGCCACTTCACAGTTCTCCCCTGGAAAAGCAAAGGGCTGGCACCAGTCCAACTTTCAAAGCAATTCTGGAACTCTTTTTCGAGAATGACCATCAGAGTTGTTCTTGTACAGGGTATGACAAGTGAGTGCACAAACTCATCTCAGAGACAGTGCTATGCAGTGTGGTGTAGGCACTGGTGCCAGCACAGAGCTTCCCTGGGGAGTGCCTGAAGGTGATTGAAGTCATGTTCAGTGACAAGGAACGTAACCCTTTTCCTAGGATGAGTTCGCAAACTTAGCTGTCAACCTCGTACATCAATATAAATAATGATAAATTGCTACAAGTTCTGTGAAGATAAATTCGGTAGAAATAAAGGAGGAAGGAAGATCACCCAACTGATTCTGTCTGCAGCTTGAGACATGGCACCTGTGGGAAATACAACACGGCCAGGCTTAACTTCTGAAAGAAGAGGCCACAGGTAAAGGTAACAAACTGTGTGCCAGGAACCTCGTTTCAGAATGCGAAGAGAAAACGCAGGGAACCATGACAAAATGTCCCTGTTTAACCATCATTTATCCATGAACGCATATTCCATTCCTGCTCAGCCTGGCTGTGCTGGAGGGACATACAAAGATGAGTCACACTCAGGACTGGTTACTTCAGTAAGAGACACTGAACACAGACCATGTTATCAAGAAGACACAAACCAGGGATGGGGAACAGGTGGACAGATGGACAGACGGAGGGGTGGAAGGAGGGATGGATGGATAGATGGATGGATGGATGGATGGGAGGATGGATGGATGGATGGATGGATGGATGGATGGATGGATGGACAGATGGAAGGATGGATGGAAGAATGGGTGGATGGATGGATGGATGGATGGATGGATGGATGGATGGACAGATGGAAGGATGGATGGATGGGAGGATGGATGGATGGATGGATGGATGGATGGACAGATGGAAGGATGGATGGAAGAATGGGTGGATGGATGGATGGATGGATGAATGGATGGATGGATGGATGGACAGATGGAAGGATGGATGGATGGAAGAATGGATGGATGGAAGAATGGACAGATGGATGGATGGACACATGGAAGGATGGATGGATGGATGGATGGATGGATGGAAGGAAGGAAGGAAGGATGGATGGATGGATGGATGGATGGATGGATGGATGGATGGACACATGGATGGATGGATGGATGGATGGATGGATGGATGGATGGACACATGGATGGATGGATGGATGGATGGATGGATGGATGGACACATGAATGGATGGATGGATGGATGGATGGATGGATAGATGGACGGACGGACGGATGGACGGATGGACGGATGGACGGATGGATGGATGGATGGACAGATGGATGGATGGATGGACAGATGGGTGGAGGGATGGAAGGATGGATGGGTGGATGGATGGAAGGATGGATGGATGAGTGGATGGAAATCTCGATCCAGGCAGTGATTTTCAACCAGTTTGCTGTGAGAGGATCTTAGGTGTACTGTGAAACATTTTTAAAGATCATTAATTAAACTAGTTTCAAAAAAAGTTCAGAGCACAGTCTTTTCTTTTTTTAAAACTCTTTTTTTTTATTGATCAACATAATTTAAGGGTGCTGTGGAAGTTCAACTGTAGGTGAACTGAAGTTTCACTGTGCCATGAGATTAAAAAGA
>CAUYON010175596.1:0-24562 GCA_963573935.1 Arctocebus calabarensis
AAATAGCCGGGCGCTGTGGCGGGCGCCTGTAGTCCCAGCTACTAGGGAGGCTGAGGCAAGAGAATCGCTTAAGCCCAAGAGCTGGAGGTTCCTGTGAGCAGTGTGACGCCACGGCACTCTACCCAGGGCGATAAAGTGAGAATCTGTCTATACAAAAAAAAAAAAAAAAAAAAAAAGAATATAGACACTACTAATGAGTTCATCTACTCAGTTAAGGAGAAAAAAAATCTTTACAAAGTCATAATAAAAACAGTTTTGAAGTTTAACAATACCGTGGGAGAACAGGGAGAAGAGGGTACTTAAGAGGCTAAAATACTGTCCCCGCATAACACAAATCACTACAGGATGCCCAAAACTAATGCAACAAGAGATAGCATAAATACAGAAGTAAATACCCACAAAACAGCTAAAAGAATAGAAAGTCAGTGGAGTGGAAATCAGGTAATTATTTCAGTACCTCTTTCAGCCTTTAAACTGTATTATATATAATTAGTTTTTGAAAAAGTAACTTAGAAACACTTGAAAAAACTATTTTGAAAACATCAGGAAACATTTTAAGCAAAAGAGTAGTGCATGCTTGGAAGACTATAGTCATTATTACTTGCTGTCAGATATAAGGAAACAACTCAAAATAGAAAAAAAGGTTAAGACTCAAACAATTATTAAGCACTTTGATACAGAACGGCCGAACACAACTAGCACAGGCTGGGGACTCCAACGTAACGTGTTTTCTTCCACTCGGCTCTGCCTTACTCATCTTTGCATCACTGGTGCTAGCATGGGGCTTGCACAGTGGAGCCCAGGAAGCGTTTCCCGAATAAACAGAAAAAGAAGGGAGACCAAACGTAAGCCAAGAGAAAAAGGAAAGATGCCAAGGAGAAGAAAACCGCAGAACCCATCAAAAAGTGCCCGAGCTTGCCCTCCTCTGAAGTACTTAGGCTGCTCAAACAAGGGTCCTTGCATTTTCTTACGTCCTGTGTTGCAGGCGAGCCCAATCAAGCTCTAACTCGGGGTTCAAAGTCTAGGAAGGATCCCCCACTCCTAGGATTCTCAGAAAATTCTCAACTTCTGAAAAATCCCCGAACAGTAAAGGCTTCTCTCTCCCTGGCACTCGGCACACGGTGGGAGTTGAATGCCTGTCTGGAAGTGGCTTCCCAATTTGAGCAAAACCCCTGGCCGATTCGGAAGGCGGCTTTCCGTCCAGACTCGGCTCCGCAGGGTTCTACGGCGGGCGCCTCCCGCTCCGCCTCCCGGGCAACCGGGACCAGAGGGACCGCCTCCGAGCCTCCTCCCCTCCCCTCCCCGCCGGGACGCAAGGCCAGCTCCGCCAAACAACTACTCCGGCCCCCAGCCCTGTCCCGCGAGCCCCTGCCCCACCTGACTGGTCGCCACAGTAATATTCCGAGTCCATGGCAGGCGGGCTCTCAGCGGGGGGTGTCCGCGCCCCGCGCCGCCCCTGTCACCTCCTTCCAGGCGATGTCACCCCCGATGGCACGGCCCGGTGCTCAGACGCTCCCGCCCGACCGGAGAGTTTGGAAGGTGCAGAGAGTAAGCAAGCACCAGCGGCAGGGGAGAATGCTTCGACCTAGAAGCCCCAGAAGAAAAGGCCGTACCCGGGAGTCTGGCAGGCGAGTGGCTCGGCGCTTCACTTCCTAGAAGCACCTCTAGGGCCAAAATGGCGTCGGCCCACGACCCTCAAAGGAACTCAGCGCGCAGGCGCCGCCACCCGTCAACCGGCCAATGAAAGGACGCAACGATAATGACGCAAGTCACGGCCGGAAAGGAGACTGCTGGGAAAATTGAGCTTAGCTCCGGTTTCTGTTAAATACCTTACTCGGGAGGAGCCTGGTCTGTCCTCCGTGGAAAAAATAATGTTACTTTTTCGGTTCTGTATCCTTGCCTTGTTTGAGGAGCTTTCGAGTTACTCCTCCGAAAACGGAAGACCCGCTAAAATTACATTTTTCTTCATTCGACCCAACCATTGTGTTCCCGGCATGCAGCGAGGCGCTTGCTTCCCGCCCTTAGTACGCGGAGGAAGTGGCGCTTTGCTCTCTGGGACTTGTAGTTTGAAGCCTGGAGCGAGGCGGCATCGCTGATGTCATGTAAAGTGCCTCCTTGAAAGGCATTTTCTTCTTGAAAGTAGCCACTTAATTTCCACCTTCAGCCATTTGGTCAACAATAAGAAGTATATATCTTCGCTTCCAGAAAGAATCTCCTAATGAAACCTTGAACTTTACCTGAGTCCTATGATCCCCCAAAACAGCAATGGTTAGGAACCTCACCCACTTGTGCTTCTGGAAGGACTCAGGTACAGAGCTGCTCTTCTCCCTGTGACTTACTTAAAACTCATGCAGATGATCCCCTTGTTTACCAGCGACAAGCCGAGACAAAGACCTTTTCATTTTTTCTTCATCTGTTGATATGGCCAGATACAGATTCTCTCTTGAGTTGATTAATTGAGATCAAAACTATTTGCCTCTTGAAACTAGCTAGAAACAGACATAAACATTTTCTGTTCCCCTGACTGAAACTTATCCCTGTTACAAACCAGTCCCAACTACCAACCATCTCACCTTTGTCCCTATAAAAGTCTAAGGCAGTGTTTTTCAACTTTTCTTAATGTCATGGCACACTTGAACCTATATTAAACTTCCCCAGCATAGTTAAATTATTTTGATCCAAAAAAAGGTAAAAATACACACTTACTGTGCTTTGACTTTCTTTTGAAAATAATTTTATTAATGATATTTTAAAATTTCAACGGCACACCTAAGGTCCTATCATGACACACCAGTGTCCCATGGCACACTAGTTGAAAATCACTAATCTAAGGCAAAACCATCCTGACAAGACACTTGTCTGGGGTACTCTCCCTATTGCAAAAGCCTGAGTGATTCAGTTATAAACAATTGCAAGAAAATGACTGAATTTTAACATAAAAGTTAACTGGATGGTTTGGAGAATGAAGAGATTGAAGCAGAGTAAACATGGACACTATTATGTGCTTACAAGTCTGTGTGTTCCAGAAGTCTGCGGAGAAGTATACAATCCAGTTTTTGAGCCCAGAAAGCCAACAATTTAGTTACTGAATCAGGACATACTTTTCAAGTAAACAGACAGCCTAAGTTAATTCAGTGTGTTTGTCAATATAAATGCAACTTCAAGAGGGTTTCCCAGAGCTCCTTTCCACCAGCTTGCTACTGTCCTTCTGGGGCAATACAGATATGCCTTTCCAAAGCTTGCTTTCCTTGAGGAATTGTCTCCTCAGCCTTCATTCCCTAGATCCCATACAGTTGGCCCATTGTGGTCAAGGAAACACCCAGAAGAAAAACTGTGTTCCCCATCAAGGATACTAAGGACAGAGAAGAGAAGCCTGGAAAGGTAAACTTGCAGCACTCTAGAACTCTTTTTCCCTTAATTGACAACACAGATACACTGATTTCCTTAAGTGAAGGTAAGAGTTATTTGGCCAGCCTCTTGAGACACTGTGAGTTACCAAACATCAGGCAGCAAGAGGCTATGGCACTAAGGAACAAGTCAGCACTAGCAGAGCTTCAGACTGAAGACTCGGAGCCCTAGGGTCTGAGCCTAGCTCTACCTTATTGTGCTTAGTGACCTCAGACAGGCTACTAGCCTTCAATTAGCCTCAACTTCCCCATGTGTCAAATGAGGGGTTGAATGGGAAGAATGCAAGGACCCTTAGAAAGATACCTCTATCAGAGAAGCCAGGTCTCTAAGTGTGACCATGCTTCTATGAAACTATGTGTTCTGAGCTCGTTGCCCTGGCTGTGTGCGTGTTCTTATATGTCCCAATCTCACAACTCAGTAGGACACAGACAGGATTTGTTCTGCCAAGACCGTAATATTGAAAACTAAGACCCACTTGAAAGCTTATTAATTCTAGGTAATTAATTACTAAATGTCAGTACAATGGCACTTTACGCAGCCATGGCCCTACTACTCAAAGTGACATACAGATTCAATGCAATCCCTATGAAAATCCGAATGGCATTTTTTGGATGAAAATGAAAAAAATCATCCCAAATTTCATACGCCATTTCATGGAGCTCCAGAATAACCAAAACAATCATGAGTAAGAACAGGAAGAATCATACCTCCTGACTTCAAAACTTACTACAAAGCTATGGTAACCAAAAAGTGTGGAATTGGCACAAGGGTGGACATATAGACCATTGAAAAAAATTAAGAGCCCTGAAATAAACCCTTCCATGTAATATCAACTGATTTTTGATGACGCTGCCAAGACCATTTAAGAGGAGTCTCTTCAACAAATGGAAAAACTGGAGAAACTGGATATCCACATGGAAAAGAATGAGGTTGGATTCTTATCTTACATCATATACATAAACTAATTCAAAATGAATCAAGGACCTAAATCTAAGAGCAGAAACTATTATATGCATAAAAGTCTAAGAAGAAAACAGGAGCAAGTCTGTATGACCTTGAATTTTGCAATGGTTTCTTAAATATGACACCAAAAACATAGACAACAAAAAGAAAAAAAAATGGATAAATGGAACTTGATTAAAATAAAAAACTTCTGTGCTTCAAAAGAGGGAAAAGACAACTTCCAAAGTGGCAGCACACTTATATAAATCATATATCTGATAAGGGTTTATTGTCTAAAATATATGAAGAACTCCTAAAACTCAAGAGCAAGAAGATAACCCAATTCAAAACCAGGCAAAGTACTTGGAATAGACATTTCTCAAAGAAGATAAACAAATGGCCAATAAGCACATGAAAAGATGTTTAGCATCCAATAAGCACATGAAAAGATGTTTGGTGTCAGTAGTCATTAGGGAAATACAAATCAAAACCACAACAGGGCACCACTTCACACCAACAAGAATAGCTATAAACAAAATAACACAAACAACACATGTTAGTGAGGATATGGAGAAATTGGATTTTCATACATTTGTTGGTGTGTGTATAAAATTGGCAGAGCTGCTATGAGAAACAGTTTGGTGGCACCTCAAAAAGTTGAATGTGGAATTACCATATGATCTAGCAATTCTACCCGTAGGTATAGACCCCCCCAAAATTGAAAACAGGGGCTAAAATGGATTCTTTGTTTTTAAAACACACTTTTTATTTTGGAATAAATTTAGATTTACAGAAAATTTGTTAAGCTAGTACAGGGCTTCCATATATCCTTCATTCAGCTTCTCCTAATTAACCTCCTTCCTTACTATTTATTATCATATTACATTTGTCAAAACTAATAAATCAGCATTGGTGCAGATAATTCACAAGACTCTAGACTTTATTTCTATTTCAGTAACTTTTCTACCCATGTCTGTTTTCTATCCCAGGATCCTATCCAGGAGACCATGGAGTCATCGTGTCTTCCTAGTCTCCTCTGGTTTATGACAGTTTCTCTGACTTCTCTTGTTTTTCATGATCTTTCATGTCTTTAAAGGTGGTGAGTGCCCTTCCCGTCACAGCATATGAACATGACTTATCACAGGTGCTGTTACATTTGATCAGTTGGTGTGTTCGTTTGCTGGGCTGCAGTAACAAATACCGCAGACCCGGTAGCATAAACCACAGAAATTTATTTTCTTACAATTGTGGATGCTGGCCATCCAAGATCAAGGTGTCCGCCTGGTTGGTTTCTTCTGCAGGCTGTCTTCCCCCTCTGTCTCCCCATGTTCTTCCCTCTGTGTGTGTCCATGTCCTCATCGTCTTTTCTTATAAGGACACCAGTCAGATTGGATTACAGTCCATCCTAGTAACCTCATTTTAATCACCTTTTTTAAGGTTCTATCTGCAAATACAGTCACATTCTTCAACAAAATTCACATGCTTCAACATATGAGTTTTAAGGAGACACAATTCAGCCTACAGTGCCTGGTTAAAGTAGTGTCTTGTCGGGTTTGCTACAGTAAAAGTTAATATTTTTTTCTGTTCATACTCTATTCTTTGGAAGTGAGTCACCAAGTCCAGCCTACAAGAAGAGAGATGTGAAATTCTCTGATTAGCAACAGTCAAACAAGCAAGTGCAGTGGTTTCCAACCTTCCTAATGCTGCAATGTTTTTTCATTGTTAAAAAGGGATCGCGACCCACAGGTTGAGAACCGCTGAAGTAGAGGATTCCCTGAAAACTTCTTTCCAAATTCCTTGTGTCTGTGTGAGTCCTCTCTGCCTCCTGCTTCCCTTAATGGTTTGCTGCAGAGCAGGGACTCAGTAAACACCCACTGAGCAAGTGATTGAATGACAGGGCCCCGGAAGAAGTCCACACGGGTCCCGTTAAGGTTCTGGGCATCCATTTGGTTCTAATAGACTATTTGAAGACAGTTGATATTCTTGGGGCTGAATTTACTGGGAGCTACAAAGCCGTAAAGATAATTATACTAGGGGCAGATTTAGGAGAAGTGACAGGGAAGTGGTAATCTCTAGTTTTAGAAACTATGAAGAAATAAAAGTTATTTTTCAAAACCAACTTAAAGAAACGGTGAATTTTCATGGACAGTGACACTAGCTCAGGGCTTGGCATGGTAAGTACATATCCTCATGGAGAACAAATCCTGCCCTGCCCAGGCCAGTTTGCTTGTAGCTGGACTACAGCTCCCTTGGGCTGCAGGTGTGTACCTGGCCATTCCCAGAGATTAGAACTGATGAGATCAGCTCTGAAGCTCCCTGCTCACAAAGGCCTGCAGTTTCACTGGACATAAAAGCAAGTTTATGGGTTTGAATCCTGCCTCTGTCACATACTGGCTGTGTGGCTTTAGGCAAATTGCTTAACCTATCTGTGCTTCAACTTCCTCATTTATAAGTTGGAGAGGACAGTACTATTTATCTCACAGTGTTATGAGGATCAAACACATTGATATATTTGAATATCAATTCCTGGGACATAATATTTTTATTAGGAACTGTGAAGATACAAAAAAACTAACATGTGATTATTGCCTTAAGAAGCTTATAATCCATCAGGAAGTTCTACAGTGAAAACAGTACATATTGAGAGGTGAATTCTGTGATGTAACAAGTGTTATGAAGCTTTAAAAGGATTTCTTACCCCTGCCTGGAGCTCCACAGGCTCTATCACTTTCTAGGCCTCAGAATTCCCTGCTGGAATGTTCTGCATCCCACCGTTAGATGAAAAAGACAGAGTGTGCAGGACAGCAAAGAAGATTTTAATGGGCCCAGTCTGGAACACTTGTCCTTATTCTGTGGCCCCTTCTAACTATGAATGAGGCTGGGAAGAATATTCAAGCTGTGGAACCAGGCTAGAATGAACTGTAGCAGTCAGGGCAGACTCACTGGGGAGGATTGTTTGAGCTGGTATTTAAAGGACAAAGGCAGATTTATATTGAAGAAGGATCATGTTTTAATCATGGTAGGTTAACTGCCTACCACGTAGTTATATTGGGGTTACTATAGTATCAGCGACAAATTTCAATGGCTTGACACAATAAAAATTTATTTCTTGATCTTGTCCATCATTAGTGTGGTTAGTGATGGGGTACAGGTGGCACTCTGCTCCCTGTAGTCATTCAGGGGCTCAAGTTCATTCCATATTGGGGCTCCATCGCTTTCTAGGCCTCAGAATGCCCTGTTGGAATGTTCTGCATGCCACTGTTAGATGGAAAAGACAAAGTGTGTAGGACAGCAAAGGAGATATTCATGGACCCAGCCTGGAAGTAGAGCATCTCACTTGTCCTCATTCTGGGGCCTCTTCTAACCGTGAATGAGACTGGGAAGAATAGTCAAGCTGTGGAACCAGGAAGAAAAGAAAACTGATGTTGTGCCCATGGAACATTCCAGGCAGGGGTAAGATATCCATCCTGAGGTGTCCTTTCCCAGAAGTGAAGCTCTTAGCAATGAGACTAAGCCTCTCAACCTCAACCTCTTGCAAGAGTCAGATAAAGTGCCATTGTCATCATAATCAGCCTCATCAACATTATTTATCTAGTTAATGAGTTGTCAAGTTGTCACATAATCAAGTTTTGCTTTTCCTTACCTCAATCTCCCCAGGGCAATAAGATTCATCACCAGAATGCCATTGACTCTGGTCATGGACTCTGGTCCCTGTTTATAACCTGTAGCCTAGGTTTAAATGCCAGGGCCCAAGACTTAGATTTATCCACTGGACTGCCCAAAGCTCTCTGGAGAGGAAGAAGTAACCCTTTCATTTTGTGTCCCTATTTTTCCCTTCCTGCTGCCTTGGACAGATCTCTGGGTGGACCCCTCAGGGGGTTTATGGTGACAAAGCACCATGAGAAATGAGTCCTGAGAACATGAGTGCCTCCCTGGCCCATCAGGACTTTGGATCCAAGGCCCCCACCAGTCTAGTACAGCTATCTCATAGTTGGTGATCCAGGAGGATGAAGTACTTGGGCCATCCTGCAGACACAGTAATTTTCTTGGCACGTTGGAAATAGGATTCTGAGGCAGCAGTGGTCCAACAGCCCCTTCTCTGTACCTTTCCTCTGAGCCATATCTTCCTGCCATTCAAGGAGGCCAAGGGCCCAGGTCACCTCTCCCAGGAGGACGTCTGTTCTGGTCTTGATGACCTCCTCTTTCTCTCAGCCTCAGTTGTACTAGGGTCTAGGAACTATACATTGGTTCCCAGTGGGGGATGACTTTGCCCCCCAAGAGGCATCTGTCAATGATATTTGAAGATGTGTTGATTAGTCACTACTGGGGGTAGGTATGTCAACTGGGTAGAAGATAGGAATGCTGCAAACATCCTACAGTACAACTCCTCCCAGCACCCCTCCCAACAAAGAATAATCCAGTCCAAATGTCAGTAGGACCAAGGCAGAGAAATTTGGAACCATGCAGATAGAAAGTGTGCTGTGAGCTATACTCCTATACTATGCATAGCTGTGGGCCCAGCAAAACACTTAAACCCTGCTTCTCTTTCTAGATATTCTTTTGTCCAAGCATCTCAAAGACCAAGGAAACAAAAGTGGAAAGGAATTTCATACCCTGGACTAAGGTGAACAAGTTGGGGAGACACTTTCTTTGAAAATTTCTAGAAATCAGACGTCTCCTCCGGCAACAGGATGGGAAGGAAGGGGTCAGGTGTGTGTTTGAGGGTTGGCATGGTGTGATATGGTGCAGTAAGCATTGGCCACAGAGTTAGGGAAACACAGATTCAAATCTTACCTCTGCCACTTTCAGCCATGTGACTTAAGCAAGTTTTTTAACCTCTTTGGCTTTGACTTATATTATGAAATAATAGGTTTA
The DNA here is from genome assembly GCA_963573935.1 of Arctocebus calabarensis. NCBI lineage: Eukaryota > Metazoa > Chordata > Mammalia > Primates > Lorisidae > Arctocebus > Arctocebus calabarensis. The sequence goes on from CAUYON010175596.1 coordinate 9,226, forward strand.
TAGGTATTTTGAGGAGGGTTGAATATGGTAGCACATGCAAAGAGCCCAACACAGAGATTACTCATTAAAACATTCACTAAGTGCTAGCTGTTTCTGTGACCAAGAATTGTAAAAGGCTCTCAAGGGTCGTTCGGTTGCAGAGACATAGGCTAACAACCATGCCATTTTATATAGTTAATGTATAACTTGGCTGTGATGATACTATAATGACTTGGTCATTGGACATGAATGGAATGAATCACAACTACAGTTCTTTCCATAGATGCATTTTGGCTCACCTCAGAAACATGATCTTTTAAATTTTATTTTATTTTATTTTATTTTGTCTTATTTTATCTTATCTTATTTTTATTTTATTTTATCTTTTTGCTCCACTGTGGGGTCCAACAAATCACATCTTTACAGGTTAATAGCATTTTTGCAACTTGGGAGAGAATTTTGGAACAGCACCAGGCTGGGAGAGAGTCAAGCTTGATCACCACACAGTGTGACCAGGAAGAGCCTGTCCTGCCTGCTTCCTGCCTCCTTCCTGAATTCCACAGCCTCGGTCCTTCAGCTGTGAAAAGCCCAAGGGCCCAGAGGAACTGTCCCTCAGGGTGTCCCACGTTGGGTCCAGCCAACTCACACAGTAGTCAAATCAGGTCCTCACAATTGCACAAACAACTTTGGCTGGGAGAGGGGATTTGGCATACGACTTGAGAAAGGTCGGCAACTAAACATTCAAGCCTCTTTTTTGAGGCTTCTGGAATATTCTTTAATGATGAAATGTTAACAAAGCCGTGAACACAGATTTGTTCATTTCAGTGTTGTGTATGATAACAAAGGATTGGCCATCTCTATGTCCATCCAGGCAGTGTTGGCATACAAACGACAGAGCACCTGTCTGACGCATCACCGTTCTGTCTTTAGAGACCAGTGGTGAGAGTGTGGCACAGTGTGAGGAAGTGCTTATGACATAATGCCAAGTGTACAAAGGAGAGCGAGACTAGTCCTTAGGTATCTAAATTGTGTTTCTATCAAATTTCGCATAAGGCAGGCTCAGGACAATAATAGCTTATAGATTATCTTGTTCACAGATTTTCTGTCCTGAGATTTCCTGTATGAGGACAGTAGAGAGGGTCACAGGGAACCCAATCTGCAGTCCCAGAGCAAGGGGCTCCCCATCTCCAAGAGCTTCTGGGGATGACAGCACCACCCCTGGAGGAGCTAAATGGTTTCTTTCTAAACCAGAGAAACCATGTGCAGCATGAAGCCCCTCAAAGCAAGCACTGGCCCAGACACTGGGCAGAACTCCAGGAGCAGGAGTGGGGCACAGCTTGCAGCACAGCACTTGGGGAGCAAGCAGTGGGGGTGGGGGCTGACCAAAGGGCTCAAAATTGTCCTTCCCCAGCTCAATTCCTATTTTTGGCATGGGCCATTTGGTGGTAAAATGTGGAAGCTCCTTTGAGCTGGGTCTAAAAAAGCAGCATTTGGTTGAAGGTACCTGCAAACAGTATGGAGCCCACTAGCAGGAAGCACTGGAAATTCGCAGGTGTCCGCAAGGGTCTCTGCCTCTCTCCAGGGCCGTGGGATCTCCACCTCTATGGCTGGTCAGCTATATCCTCTTCTCATCCACCACTACTTGGTCTGGGTCCCCGTAGTCGGGGTTGCCACCCTGCCTTGACCTCAGTTCTAAAAGATGATGGCACTTTCCCCAATTGGCTCCAATTGGGCCAACTGTAAGGACCACAGAGTCCCCTTTTGCCTAAGAGACCTCCCATCCCTGCTATCCACCCACCTTCAAACAGGTCACACATGACGCCCGTGTCCTCACACTCACTCTTAGAGTCTTCGGCGTCCCTGCATCTGGCCCACATCTCAGGCCCTACTATAGATGTGCTTCCCTTCAAAAGGGTTTGTATGTGTCTCAGGGCCCAAATGCCTCTTCGCCCAAGTCCCACCAAGCCAGCCCTGTCTGCCCCCAGGGAGCCTCCTGGGAATCTGATTGCCCAGTGGCCTGTGTCTCTGTTAGAAGGCTCCTTGCTGCTCACAATTCTCCTGGAACCCTTGCACATTCAACACAACACACTGCCTTGGCCAGATATCCAAGCAATTTTCCTGGAGATTCCAACCAGATGTCCCCTGATTCAATTCAAGCTGACACTGACTAGCTGGAGATAGTGACAGATCCCACAGGTAAATGGGCTAAGTCCCACAAGACTGCCTTACCTTCAGAGGCCAATTGCAAGTAGTAGGTTATCACCTATACTTCTGGCTGACTGCCTGTAAAGCAGGGTTCCCATGACCCCCTGTTGAGTTCAGTTAGTTTGCTACAGCAGCTCACAGAATTTAGTGAAAGACTTACTTATGTTTACTAGCTTCTTATAAAGGTTATTACAAGGATGGGGGTGGCTTGGAGCTTGCCTGCCCTCCCAGGGTGTCACCCTCTGGGAACCTTCACATGTTCAGCTCTCTGGAAGCTCATAATGTCTCCTTGTTGTCAAGAGTTTTACCTTCCCAGAGATTGGTAGGTGGGGCTGTAGGTCTTTCTGGGGACTGGCCCCTCTGGAAGCTAGCTAGGGGCCTCAGACTGTCAAAGGGGCCTCACGCTGTCAAAGGGGCCCATTGTGAATAAAGAAAGACATACCATCCACTCAGGAAATTCTAAGGGTTTTAGGAACCCTCTGACAGGAACCAGGAACAAAGACCAAATAACCTGAATTTCATGTTATACCGCCCCCATTAAAGTTTGGGGTACTCAGGAACAGAGTCCCCACCGTGGGCTTCCTCAGAGTCCCCAGGACACCCAGGGAGAAGCTGAGGCACCTGAATGGCCAGCTGATTGTCACCACCGTACCTGGCTGGTGGCCAGGGCAGGTGCGCAGAGTGCAGACGCTGGCAGCCTCTGGGCCGCACACCTGCTGCTCTGCTAAAGGGCCCGGGTTAAAGAGCAGACCTTCCTGAGAGGCTCTGCACTGGGCTGCAGGAGGCGTGTGGGAGTGGATGTGCCCAGAGCCCGAGGACAAAGTCCTGTAATAAATTACGTGGGCCCAGTGCACTCGGTCATTTCCTCTTGGGGCCCTTCGGTCTCTTCCTCTGCCCCTTATTCCCTGACACACCTGGAGCCCCAGCACTACCTCCTTCCCTGGCTCTTTCAGGAGCCCAGGGTAGAGGGGAAGAGAGTCCACCTGACCCCATCCTGACAAGGTAAGGGGGCACGGCCATGTCTGCCAACTGGAAGGAAGGGAAGAGGGCTGCTGGGCAGGAGGCCATTTAGGAGGCACAGACCTGGACACAGGTGGGACGGGCTCGTGGGGGAGAGGGCCGGAGATGCCCTTCAGGAGCCCAGAAGCCAGAGACCTCAGCCCAGGACTCGGCCCCTGGGCTGCAGGGATGAGCCTGGGGGCTGTCCTGGCCTTCTGCTAACAGAGGGCAGACTGCCTGGCAGAGGGGAACTCAGATGCCGGACCTGCCCCCAGCCCGGCAGCCTCCTCCACAGCTGGAGGACAATGACACAGACTCATCAAGGGTAGTTCACGCACTAATGACTCAGCCCCCACCAGACATCAGCTGTGCCCTAGGTGGCATCCCTGTGTCCTCACAGCATGGTGGTGGCATCACCTCCATTCTATGGATGCAGAGATTGAGGGCCGTGGAAGTGAAGGTGCCCACAGGAAGAATGAGACCCACATTCAACTCCAAAGCCTGGGCTTACCTGTGCCTTACCCATGTTCCTTGGACAATTGTATTTAGTCACCTCCTGCCCAGCTTCCGAGCCTCCTCAGGGTGGGCGTGTGGTTTGTGGGGGGGAGAGGAGGCTGAGGAGAGTGATAGCACTGCAAGCTCTTGTGGGCTGCCCCCCTTGAGCTGCCAGCATGGCGTGTACCCCAGCCCCAGCTGGCAGAGGAGGGAGCTTGAGACCCAGAGGTCAGGAGCGGCTGGCTGAGGTCAGATGGCTAGCAGGTTTGGGCCCTATCCTAAATCTCTTAAACTGGGTGCCTGTGAGCCTCACCACTAGGCCTCTCCCTCAGGCTCAACTTCTTAACTCCACACTTGAATTTTGTTCTAATCCATAAGTCCCCTGAACTCTGTTCAGAATTTTAGTTCAGAGAAAACCAAAACTCAGGAGTGTACTCCCCCAGTGAATCTGTGAACCATTCAGATCAACAGCTCTTTGGGCAGGAAGCCTCCCATCTCCTGGGACCTACTGGGGCCTCTGCAGGTGCCACCCCTGAAAGAACACTCCATGGAGTCTTCTGCACCCTCAACTCTTGGGGGGGGCAGTCTCTGCAGAGAGCTGGCTGAGCAGGGACGTCTCCCTGTTACCTCTGAGCATCGATATAACTTCATGCACGACATGTGTCAAAAGACAAAATTACAGCAAACTTAAAGATTGTGATCAGCTTTTACTTGTGATTCTACAGCTAAGCTACTCCTCATTCTAGAAAAAGAAATGAGTGCTCTGGGGATCCAGGCAAAGAAGGCTGGTTTCAAAGACAGAAGGGGGCTGAAAAAAGCAGGAACAGAACACAAAAAGCAGATCGATTGATTGTTCAAACTTACTTTCTTGCAAAGGTTAAAGTGAGGGGATTTCCTTAGCCTGCCGGCGAAAGCTGGCCTGTTTGAGGCTTTGGTTATTATCTCTCTCCTGATTCTTGGAAAGTCAAATAAAAATCTTACTTTTAGCTTGGTGGCCCAGAACTTTAGCACCATTTTGACCTGGTCTGTTGGGCCTAGTGCAACAGCTCAGCCAACCAACGGCCTCCTACAAATTTTACTTGACGTATGTCTTTGAATGACTTCCTTATTCTCACTCAGTCCACACAAAAAGCTGGGGGGGGGAGAACAAGAATCAGAGCAAGAGTCTTCATTTTTCATAGAAGATGACATTGAGATTAAGGAGCGTAAATGACTTTGCCAAGATCACCAGACTATGAGCTCTCCCTGGGGTCTCCTGGGATATCTCTGTCCTCTGCACACACCTAGGCCTCAGGGCACTTGGCCGTATGTGCTTAATGAATGAATGGAGTAGCTTGTGGCAGAAGACAATCTAGGAATGAAGCCAAGTTTTCAAACTTCATATTATTTTGGATTGTATCATCTCCTTCCTGAGCAGCACAAATCCTCTTCTTTCATTGCTGGCTGGTGAGGTGAGACTGTGTGGAGGAAAAGTGATCAGTGCACCCCAGAGCACAGACCTCAGGGCCTCAGGCAGTGAGAGGAAGAGATCGTGCTGCTGAGGACAGGTGGGGGCATGGAAGGGACCCAGCGGGCTGTAAAGGAGCAGATGGCTTGAGGAGCAGGGGATGCTTCAGGTGGTGAGGAGCAGGTGATGCTCCAGGCAAAGGGAATAGCATCCACAAAGATGCAGAGAAAGAGGCCCCAGTCCAGCTTGGGCAATCCTGGAGGCTGGCAGGTGCAGGTGTAAGGAAGTGGTAGGAGAAGCTTTAGTATATTCCACCATAACAGAACAGATAATATATCAAAACAGTAGCCACTAGCCACATGTAGCTCTTGAGCACCTGAAGTGTGGCTAGTGCAAGATTGGGCCTGAATTTTAGATTCAACTAAAATTAAATTGAAATAGCCACACGTGGCTGGTGGCTACCATATTGGACAGTGTGCCAGTAGAGGGTCTTGTGTGTTAGACTAAGGAGGGAGGTGAAGTGGAATAAGGAAGCACTGTGGAGCCACACAATGGTGGATTTAAATCCTCACTGGGCCACTTTGTAAATGTGAGAACTTAAACCTCAGTTTCCTCAACTGTCAAATGGAGCCCCTTCCCTTTGCAGGGTTGTTGTACAAATTAAATCAATGAGCTACTACTAGAAAACTTTGAGCACAGTGCCTGTCTGAGCCCCTGCTCCATTCTGGGGGCTGGGGACAGAGTGCTGCCCATATGAAAAGGTACCACAGGGCAGTGGAGGAGACCCTCGTGCTCAAGTATATGTGTCAGTTTCACTTTCATTATTCAACTGCCTTATTCAGAGACCAAGCAAGACAGAGTGATTTGGAGCAAGCTGCAAAAATACTATAAACAGAATCAGAAGCAAGAAAACTAAGAAACTGGGATAAAGGAAAATTCATGGTAGGAAAATACCACACAGCTGGGGAAAGATCACTAACAAAATGCGCATCAGAAAGTCCCGTATATTTGGTGGGCACAGACGCTAAATTTGTTCTGAGCTTCCAGATAGGTACGCAGAAGTAAAGTTGCACAATGAAAGATTAATGTTTTCAAGGTAACGACAGCCCATGTCTCCGAGAAGACCAGCTTCCTGATGCAATGCCATGAAGGGGGTGCCAAGGGAGGAAATGATTTCACAGGAGCAGTAAATTCAAGGTTGTTTGTAGAAAATAAAGGTCTCTCGATAGCTATCTCTACACTGAAAGGGGACTTCCCAAGGGCTGTATCTTTGGAATGAAGAACGATCCCGTACAATGAAAGGGGCTTTTCAAAGGCTCTGTCCGTGATGAAGGGCTTCTCACAGCTGTCACCCCAGCAAAGTTGTCCTTCTCCAGGCTCCAGGGTTGTTTCTAAAATGCAACAGGGTTTCTCGGGGACTATCCTACAGATGAAAGAGGGCTTATTAAGTGCTGTCTGTCTCCACAATAAAGTGTGATTTCCAGGTCTCCCTCTGAAATGATGGAGAGTTTTTGAAAGGCTACCTCTGCAGCATGGGGGCTTCTCCAGGGATTTCTCTGCAGAAAGGAGGGCTTCACAAGTGCTGTCTCTACACAACAACAAGGGTTTCTCGCAGGCTGTCCTTACAGCTTAGGGGGTTTTCTCCAGGTCTGCTCTTGGCAGGCCATCTCTGTAATACAGGAGGGCTGTGTCTCGAGTGACTGGTGTCTTCTTAAGGGCCATCTGTAAGGTGAAAGGGGCTCCCCCAGGGCCTGCTGTGCAATCCAAGAGGCTTCCTAAGGACTGTCTCTACAGTCAAGTGGCTTCACAAGGGCTGTCTCCCCGAGCTCCCTCCAGGCGGGCTGGCCACATTTCAAGAAAATGCAGCTCAGGAAAAGCTGTTCTCTGGATAGGTGTAAACCAAAGATTATAGCGCGGGGCAGTGTGTCATTCCCACTGGCCGCACAGCGTCTGCTGGCAGCATAGAGAGACATATTTTAGCTCTGATTGTGGGGGGAACGGTATCTGGGAGGCTGCGAGGGCACGATTGAGCCTGAAAGAGTGGGCTGAAGATGAAGCCAAATAGGCTGACACTTCACCCACATCTACAGGGGAACCATAAAGGGCCTGGACCAAGCTGTGAGTGTCAGGGCTGTGATGTGGTGGGGACAGGACACATGGCCAAATTGCTCATCCTGTGATGCTGCTGAATTCCCAGTCCTTGTGTCCCCTCCAAAGGGGACGCAGAGCCCTGCTGGGAGGGGACTTCTCCTAGTAGAGGTTCTTCCCCAGGCCACCCTGCTGTGCCTGACTTCCTCATGAGGGCCTGGGCCCAGGCAGTCTCTCTACCCACATTGTAGCATCTTTCGAGGTTTGGGGCAAACAGTGGCCGGGCCCTGTGCCCACCCAGGGGAGGAAAATGTGGAGGATTATGGCTTCACATCCACGGCCCGAGCTTCTGTAGGCGGAAGAGAAGGCGTCTCTCATGGTGACCCAGGAACACTGAGATGCCAGTCACATGGTATTCATTACCCCAAATACCAAACTGTCCTGTGGGGCTCCCTTCCAGCAGAGGGACATGTCCTCTGGAGCCCTGGGCTGTGGAGAGGGGCTGAGCCATCCCTGGCTGGAGGAGGACAAGCAGAAGGGGCGCCGAACGTTCCCATTCAGCACGAACTTTCCCCAGCGTGTACTGACAACCCTGGCACCACAGGGGCCTTCCTATTGAGCTTTCCCGTGAGCTGGAGGCTCATCTTTTCAGAAGGTCATCACTGACTGGGAGGAGGTGGAAGCTCAGCACCCTGAGAAATTCCCTGTTGACAGAAAAATAAGTAAGAAAAGCAATCTGTGGCTCGGCACCTATAGCTCAGTGGTTAGGGTGCGGGCCACATACACGAGGGCTGGTGAGTTCGAAGCTGGCCCAGGCCTGCTAAACAACCATGACAACTGTAATAACAACAACAAAGTAGCCAGGCATTGTGGCGGGCACCTAGAGTCTCAGCTACTTGGGAGGCTGAGGCAAGAGAATTGCTTAAGCCCAAGAGTTTGAGGTTGCTGTGAGCTGTGATGCCACTGCACTCTACAGAGGGTGGCATAGTGAAACTCTGTCTCCAAAAACAAAAAAAACAAAAAAGCAATGCATGAATATGGAAAAGTCAAACATGACAGAAAAGAGCCAAACGAGAAGGGAAGATTCTGCCTTCCTTCCACTCTCCACCCCAATAAACCACAGTAAACAGTTTAATTATAATTGCCTCTAAAAACATGTGCTACCATTTCTCTCTCTGTATATATGTATGTACTTCCTAGATTTTTAAACAAAATGATAGCATTATACTATAAAAGATATCTTGTTTTTTATTACAAACTCATCTACTAACACATGTATTAGATTAGACCATATTTAACTGTCAATATTTGACCATCTCGACCTAACAAAAGAACACTTTCATATAGTTCAAACTAATGACTCTTTTTATTTTCATTTTATTTATTTATGTATTTTTTGAGACAGAGTCACTCTGTCACCCCAGCTGGAATACAGTGTCATCATCATGAGTTCATAGCAACCTCAACTCTTAGGCTCAAGTAATCTCCCTGCCTCAGCCTCCTGAGTAGCTAGAACTACAGGCACCCACCACAACACCCAGCTAATTTTTTTATTTTTAGTAGAGATGGGTCTCACTCTTGCTCAGGCTGGTCTTGAACTCCTGAGCTCAAGTGATCCTCCTGCCTCGGCCTCCCAGAGTGGTAGGGTTCCAGGCATGAGCCATTGCATCCAGCCTAATGGCTCTTTTTTTTTTTTGTAGAGACAGAGTCTCACTTTATCGCCCTTGGTAGAGTGCCGTGGTGTCACACAGCTCACAGCAACCTACAACTCCTGGGCTTAGGCGATTCTCTTGCCTCAGCCTTGCTTCTTTGTGTTTTGCTCTGCAACGTGGAATCTCTGGTAGGTTAGTTCTAGTAAGTTCTTTTCCTGTCACTGCAGCTGCCACTCCAAGTCACAGGGACTCCTGCTTTCATTCTCTGGTTCATGTCCTTCCACCCCCACTGAGAAGCCGGACTGTGCCATGTGAAGGTGGAGTTCGAGGGACACCACCCACGGCACTCCAGCAGTTAGCAGTGGGGTTGTTACGAGGGTTCCTGAAGCTCCTTTCAAAAAAGGTGCTTCCTTTTCTGAAAGGTTGTTAATCTCCCCGTTGTCGTTTCAGCTTTTTCCTGGTATGATTGTGCACCTGCCTTGGTGCACTTGTACAAGTATATTTGCAGGATATGTTACTAACACTGGGATTGTGTGTTAAATTTTTGATAGATGTTGCCAAATTGTCCTCCGCAAATGGTGGCTCTGGTTAGCCCTTGCCATAGTGCATGGACAGGAAGGGCCAACTCCGAAGCCACACAGGTAGGGCCAGTAGCAGCCTTCTGAGCGAGCCTACCATGCTGCCCAGCAGTGGTGGCCCCTCTCAACTACACCACCCTTTGCTCCACTTTGGTAACGCCTTAGACGCCAGGGACCCTTGGCTCTGGGGAGCAGGAGATGGTCAGCCAAGTGGGGTCATGGATAACTTCCAAAGTTTATTCATCCCTTACCCAGCTCCAAAAGTCTTTTGTATAAGAACAGATGTTTTGGGCGGCACCTGTGGCTAATCAAGTGGGGCGCCGGCCCCATATACCGAAGGTGGCGGGTTCGAACCCAGCCTTGGCCGAACTGCAAAAACAGAAAAATAGCCAGGCATTGTGGCAGGCGCTTGTAGTCCCAGCTACTTGGGAGGCTGAGGCAAGAGAATTGCCTAAGCCCAGGAGCTGGAGGTTGCTGTGAGCTGTGTGACGCCAAGGCACTCTACTGAGGGCGATAAAGTGAGACTCTGTCCCTACAAAAAAAAAAAGAAAAGAATAGATGTTTCTTTCACCCCTTTGATGGACAAAGCTTTGCCAGCACTCTAGCATAGGTGCCACTTCTAGGCTGGCATCCCATAGGCCATAGTCTCAATGTTGGTTGTGCTTCTTAGACCCCTGGCTCCTGATCTATGAAGTGGGATGTCTCCATGGACAGCATGGGGTTCTTTTGTGGCTGAAATGAGACAATGTGGGCAAAGCGTCCTGTACACCACCTAGCACACAGCTGCCTGTACTTCCAACTCCCTCGGGCCTGGCAGTACGTCGGTCTTTTTCTCAGTTTCACCTCTCCACTTGCCTTTCAGCGTATTCTCACCTACTCTTCCCATACACCAGTTCAGTGTCACTCTGGAAACGCATGTTAGTGGTGCGGCTTCCAACCCCCAGCGGCTTCAGGAGGACTTTGAGAAATAGCAGCTCACTCATCTTCCCTGAGGTGATGACCACCCACTTTCTGGTTCCTGAGGCCAAGTCCCCTGACTCAGCCATACTGACCTGCCCGGGAGTTTTCACAAGGGCGGGGGCTGGTCTAAGAAGAAGCCATCTCACTCCCAAGGGGCAGATACTCCCAAATACTCAAATATAGCAGTGCTTCCTTTGTCTGTTTTTTTTTTTTTTTTGAGACAGAGTCTTACTCTGTCACCCTGAGTAGAGTACCATGGAATCTTAGCTCACGGCAATCTCAAACTCTTGGGCTCAAATGATTCACTTGCCTCAGCCTCCCAAGTAGCTGTGATCTCAATAGCATCTGCCATGACACTCGGCTAGTTTTTCTATTTTTTAGTAGAGATACTGTCTTGCTCTTGCTCAGGCTGGTCTTGTATTCCTGAGCTCAAGCAATCCACTTCCCAGAGTGCTAGGATTACAGAGCCACCTGCCACACCTGGCCACCAGTGTTTCCTTTCAAGGTAAAGCCTAACCTGCCTTCCTGGGCAGCTTCATACATCTGCCCACCTACTCCTTCACCTACCAATCCACCTATCTATCTCATCCATCCACTCATTGATCCACCAGTTCATCTGCATATTCATTCATCCACCCTCCTACTCATCTACATATCCAGCCATCCATCTATTCATCTAGGTACCCATCCATCTATTCACCCATTCATCCCCCAATTCATCTACATATCCATCCATCCATCCATCTATTCACCAATTTTCATCCATCCACCCATCTGTTCATCCATTCATCTATTCAGTATGGATGTATGAGTAATGCACAGTCCGACTCTCAAGTTTATCACAGGTGAGACTCTCACAGTGACACATATCTTAGGAGTAAATACTGGGATAGAAAATTGCAGCTTCTGCATGTAAGAAGTTGTGTGTGTGTACATGTGTGAATGTGTGCTTATACATGTACGCATGAGTGTATTCCAAACTTAGATCAAGAACAGAGACACTGAGGTAAAAGAAGACAGGGAAGATTTCAAGAACTGCACAAAATTCAGTGCACCCTAGTGGGGAAGAAATGAGAGACAAGGCAGGCTGAAAAGACAGGCTTAAGATCTTTGAATGCCGTAAAGATGTGGCACACTTTTGGCTATGGGGAGGCATGACATTGTCAATTTTTGCATCATTTAAAGATGACTTGGTTGATGGAACAGAGGATTTGAAGAGACCAGAAGAAGCAGATCCACATGGGATGTTTCAATCCTCCCAAGCAAAGGATGATGAGGACTAGGGAATGGCAGGAGGAGAAAGAACCTCAAGGGTTTCCTTTCTTTTAATGGCCTTATCTCATTTTGGTTGAGGATAATGCTGGCATCATAGAATGAGTCAGGAAGTATTTAATCTGCTTCTGTTTTCTGGAAGATATTGCAGAGAAGTGGTATCATTTTTCCCCCTAAACTTTTGGTAGAATTTACCAGTGAAATTATCTGGCTGAGGCGCTTCCTTTTTTGAAAGGTTGTTAATCATTGATTCAATTTCTCCAATAGATAAAGGTCTTTCAGATTATCCGTTTCTGCTTGTGTGAGTTTTTTTAGCTTGTGTTTTCAAGGAATTGGTCATTTCATGTAAGTTGCCAAATTTGTAGGCATAGAGTTGTTCATAAATTCCTTTGTTATATTTTTAATGTCCATGGAATCAGAGTGACGTTCTCTCTTTCAATTCTGGTATTAGTAATTTGTGTCTTCTTATTGTTTTTCTTAGTTAGCCTGATGAGAAATTTGGTAATTTTATCAATTTTTGTCAGAGAACCAGCTGTTAATTTTATTGATTTTTCTTTTGATAGCCTGTTTTCATTTTTATTGATTTCTGCTCTAATTTTTATTATTTCTTTTTTTTCTTACCTTAGGATTAGATTGTTCTTCTTTTTCTAGTTTCCTAAGGCAGAAGCTTAGATTACTGATTTTAGATCTTTCATCTTTTGTTATATATGGATTCAGTGCTATAAATTTCCCTATAAACATGACTGTTGCTAGAATCCACAAATTTTGATAAATTATATGTTCACTTTCAGTTAGTTGAAAATGTACTTGAATTTTGCTTATAACTTCTTTGGTCCATATGTTGTTTAGATATTTCTTAATCTTCAAATATGTGGGAGTTTTATATAACAATTATCTTTCTGATATTGATTTCTAATTTGATTCCATGGTGGTCTGACAGAATACTTTTATATGATATCTATTATTTTAAATTTTTTAAGGTATGTTGTGGTGTGTTTTATGGCCCAGAATGTGCTTTATCTTGGTGAATGGTCCATGTGAGATGGAGAAGAATGTGTGTTCTTCTATTGTTGGATGAAGTAGTCTACAGATTATAGATGCCAAATAGACTACTTCAAATATGGTCACTTTAACATATAAATTTGAGGGTGACACAATTCAGCCATAACAAGTTGTAGTGAGGATGATGGCTGGAGCTGTGGTCTTCTGAAGCCTGGCTGGGGCTGGAGCATCCCTTCCAAGATCACATGACCAGTGAATGGCGCTCTCAGTTCTCACCACTTGGGCCTCTCCTCAGGGCTGCTTGAATAGCCTCACAACATGGCAGCTGGGTTTGGCAGCACAAGTGATCTTAGAGAGAGAGGAAAGAGGAAACCACAAAGTCCCTGTGAGCTAGTCTCAAAAACTATGCTCCATCACTTCCTCTGCATTCTAATTTTAGTATATGTGCTGCCGAAGCGAGCACTGCATTCTATTCGATAGAAGAAAATCACTAAGTCTAACCTCAAGGTGGGCAGAATGAGTCTCCATCTTGTGAAGGGAGGCATTTTGAAGAATTTGCAGACATATTTTAAATGACCACAGTAATCAATAAAGCAAAGCCTTGACAGAGGAGGCCAGAGAGGGCAAGGCTGGAAGGATTGGTGTGGTTCACTGGGGAGAGGAAGGATCCCTTCCTCGGGGAAGTCACCGAACGTGCAAAGGTGTAGGGGATGACAGGGAGTGCCAAGTTTGGAAACTGAGGGCAATTTCTCTCTTTTCTTCAGTGATACAGGTCAAAGTGTTCTCAAGAGTGGTAAGAGGGAGATTTGAAATAGGATTTTTGGTAGAAAGTACTCACCAAAGCCTAAGGAAGGATCCCTAGGCACTTCTGAAGGCCTAGGGGAGGTACAGCCATGAGACACCCTGGCCCTGTCTGCAAGGCAGTGGGATCCACCCTTAGCCATAATCAGCTCTGTGGCTGGGGCTTTGCAAGGTGAGAGCAGGAATCAGTTAAAGGGAATAACAGTATTCACGTGAGAGTGATGAGCCAGAGGGTTCCACATAATGTGAGCTGCTTATGTTTCCTTTTTTCTTTGTCTTTTGATTATTTTAATTGACATATGACAACTAAACCTATCTATGGGGTACGATATTTTAATATATCTTTTATTTTTGTATTCCATTTATAAGTCTTTATATGACTGCTTTTGTTCCAAAAAATAGTTAAGACAGGTTCCAGGCTGGTTGGCAACAGAAGTAAAGCAGGGATGTGGGTTGGTAGGTTGGGCAGAAATGGAAGGGCCCAGGAGTCATGAGAGATCAACAGCTCACTGGGGAAGGCTGGCATGAGGGGAGGACAGAGTTTCTGAGAAGCAGCAGCTCTGGGCTACAGAAGACATGGGCTGCTTTCAACATGTGATAGGCCAAGCCTGGGTTAGCTGGACCAAAGTAGGGACTCCTATGAGGCAAAGCCTGGTGTCCAGAGAGAGACAGTTTGACATCCCCCTGATGCCATGGGGCTGCTCAGGACCAGAGTGGGTCTTAGGTCTCTACTCGGGGCAAGAATCGGGAAGCCAGAAGCAGCAGTGAGTAGCCAGAGGCAGGGCAACGTCCCTCTGTGTCTTTTTTGCCCACCACCTCCCAGGTTACGTGAGGTAGGAAGGGGACAAGCCTATCCTTGAAAGAGCTGCCAGGAGCCAGGATTTGGTGAAGGTCTTCTCCGCACATTTATGCAGACACTTCAACGTTCTAAAGCAGAGGATGTGGGCCAGGTGGATGACTTTGGGGTCTGGGAGAAAATTCCCCTTCTTCGCTCCCAGTTAAATAACTCAGGCAGAGCCTCCCATTTCTCAGCCTTCATTTTCTCACCTGTAGAATGGGATAGCAGTGTTCTCAGAGCTGTCTCTGTCACTGGGCTGCCCCGCTCACCTATCACAGCCATTGTCAAAGCAACATCTTCTTTATGGGCTTCATTTCACTGGACAAATACTGACCAACTGAGTCCCTTCCTGGGACAGGCCTATGTTAGAAACAGGAAACAGGGCAATGAATGCAACAGACTAGGTGCCCACCTCACACTGCACAGAGCAAGGCAGAGAATGAGGCCAGCACAGTCAGGATAACTGGGGGTGTGGGAGAGTTCCCCCTTTATATCAGGTGAGCAGGACCTTCCCTTCTTACCTGCTGGCTGCTAATGGGGCCTGCCTGCATGTTCCCAAAGTGCCCAGGGACAGCCAGGTGCTGGGGACAGGTTTGAAAGAAGGCAGATCTGAGTTTGACTCCCAGCTGTGCTAATAATTAACTTGGTCACCTTTCCGGTGTATAAAGTAGGGGATGCCATATCCTACCTCTGGGGGCTGCTTACCTGAGCACTTTTCAGTATGCTTGATGATGACTGGCTCTCACAGATGTCTGACCAAAGAGAATTTCGGTTTCTGGAGGATGGTGAGCCAATGTAGCAGCCCGTATAGCCTATGGCTAGGAGGAGTGAGAAGTATAAGAAATACCTGTATAGCTCAGTAATGGAACACCTGGGTGGAAAGGGCATGGAGAGGGATTTAGCTCTCCTAACAAGCATGAGAGCTCGGGAGATGAGAGCAGTGGTGACTTGGCAGTCTCTACACCTGTGGTGTTGAGAGGCACCAGATCAGCCTTATATTAGGCTGGAGGAGAAGGCAGTC
>CAUYON010175598.1:0-23721 GCA_963573935.1 Arctocebus calabarensis
GCCTGTAGTCCCAGCGACTTGGGAGGCAGAGGCAAGAGACTCGCTTGAGCCCAGGAATTGGAGGTTGCTGTGAGCTGTGATGCCATAGCACTCTATCCAGGGTGACAGCTTGAGGCTCTGTCTCAAAAAAAAAAAAAAAAATAGTATATTGCTTCCATGACAGTTTTTCCCTGCCACTAAATGTTTTAGCCAGTTTGCAAAAAAAAGGAAACTTTTGACAGATTTAGTTCAAGATTTCAGGTTAACAGACCTGCAACAACACATTGTCACTTGAATTATTGGTGTTAGACAATAATGGGTATTATTCATGGGGAAGTCCTACGATGAAGGTTCCAGTGAGTCATGGACTAATTTGCTCTTATCCAGAAGTCTACCTGTTTAATGGATTTTTTACTAAACAATGTCATTTTATTAAATAATAATCATTATTGGGGGGCTTTACAAGCAGATGTCAGATAATTCAAACTGAGGCCAAATTTGAACCACAGCCTAAGCAGTCAGGCACATCTTAAACCTGCCTAGACTTCATTAGATAAATGAGTTCATCAGCTTGCCAATGCCAATTGCATCACTAGTATCCCTTCGACTCTATTTGTGACCTTGCTTTTGGGAGTATGATCAATGGCTCTGAGTTTTGCTTTGCTCATTAGTGTCTTGTTCGGGCAGATAGACTGGCATGCTGTGGAGAAGTCAGTACCCTCCACACTGGCACCGCAGGCTTGCCCAGTGGGAGATGTAGCCAACCTCACCCAGGGCCTTGCACCTGCTGTCCACTCTACAGGGAACACTTTCCTCCAGTCTTCAGGCCTGCGTTCATATGTCAGAGACCCCCCCCTAGACAGCTGGTGCAACAGAGCCACCAGCCACCCTTCACTGTTCCTTGCCCTGCTTCATCCCTGCTGATACTATATAATATATGTAGGTATTTCATATCTGCACCACTAGAATATGAGCTCTATAAAGATCAAGATATAGACCGTCTTGTTCATATCTTTATGAACAGTGCCTGGCCTATAGTATATGTTCCGTAAACCTGCAGGAGTGAATGTCTTATCCAAGAGTCACGGAGAACCGATCCGGAAGTCCCATAAAGACGAGCCAGCATATGCTCACCAGACACACTAACCAGGGTAGGTCAAGGGCAGATCTAGTGTGATTTCATCACTGCGCAGCTCATTACGCTTCTCAAGATCCACAGGTCCCCAGGGCCCTGACACAGTATAGTTTCTTCCTTCTGGAAAACTTTGCCCATTGCCCCCACCTTTAATCTCTCCATGCCATCCCCACCTCTCATTTCTTGTCATTCCTCCCCTGGCCACCATCTTTGATGAGATTTTCGTATGTACTCTCTTCATTTTCCTTAATTGTTTCACATCTCTGTATCATTTTCCCAATTAGGTGAAGGCTCGTGGATAGTCTCCGGAGAACTTTTCTCAGTCCTCATTGCTTTTTTTTTTCTGTCCACACATTTTTAATACAAATAGAATCAAAATGAATGTCCATGTAACTACTTGGAAATGACAAAAGTTTTTCTTTTCTTTCGTTTCTTTTTTATTTTGAAATTAATATGAGGGCATAAATTTTTAGTTTACATTGTTCTCACTTCCAAGGTAAAGTTCAAATTGTAGTTTGGCCCTTCACCCAGGGGACATGCTGGACACTCTCACATTATGCCCATTAGGTGAGATTCCACCAACTTCAATCCTCATTGTTTAAATCCCATAAAATATACTTGATAAATACATGTAAAACTGGAGGAAAAATTCAAATAGAAGGCATCATTTGCACAGCAAAAGCAGTCAACAGTTACCTAGAGCCTAACTTAACTACTCACGGAATAAAACTGTCATTTCTTCCCCCCAGCTCCCATAGACATGGTTTCTGTTGTTGTTTTCATCTCAAAAATGAGGAACACAAGACCTGAAAGAGTAAAATGTTTAGCGGAGGCATCGTGAAGATGGTAGGGTGCTCCAGATTCAAACCCAGGTCTTTCTGCCCCAGAATCTGAGCTCTCAAGAGCATTGCTCTGTCACATCTGTGATGTGCAGCCCCTCGGCTTCCCTGTGAATTCTTCTTCACTGGGGCCCCAATTCTACCAAGGACAAGTTGAAAGTCAAGTGTTTAAAACTGTCCGATTTTTATCATACCCATGAACTAGTTCTGACTAATGAGAAGACAAGTCGTTTTCAGCACAGCAGCTTGTAAATCAGCATCTCCTTATGAAACTTAAATCTGCATTGATTTTCTGAATAGGAGACTTTCACCTCCACACCACTGATCTCCTGCTTCTAAAATATTTTCTCAGAGTGATCTTGAAGAAAAATAAAGCAGTGGATGAAGGATCATCTTTATAAGCTTTTTGATGACCACATTGTGGCTCTACCAGGTGTTTGAAATGGGAATCACCTTCCGAGTGGTAAAGTGAAGGGGGGTTATAATTTCCACCTCCCATTGTTTGTTCCTAGAGTATTTCAGTGAAGAGTTAAATCAGAGGGCACCGGACTGGTGCACACATTTTTCTCTTACCCTGAGATCTTTTGGGTGAAAGGGCAGGACTGAATTAAGCTTTTAGTGTATTCAAAATCTGTGACCCGGAGCTGGTGTCTGAAAGCATCATTGATAATAGGGCTAGAAGCACATTATACTTTCCTGGTACTTATCTCATCTTGCCTTGGACAATCTACTCGGGGAGTCATAATTATCCCACTAGGAAAACTGTCCCATTGTCCGCTAGTCTTTCCTGGCAGGAAGTTTTTCTTCTTCTCTCCAACTGTATTCTTTCAGCAGGGCCCATTATTTCTCATTTAATTAGTAGCACTTGATTATAAATAGCCCTTTCCTATGCATTTATGTTGCTTTCATTTAAATAATTACACAGTACAATGTTCCCAATCACTATAGGTATATGTTTTGCAGGCTGAAAAAGAGGATTGCAAACCAAAGGTTTCAGTTTATCTTTAAACTATGACTCCACCTTCTTCAAATGAACAAGGCATATACCTTCTGCTGATGACGAACTTTCAGATCATGGGCAATGATGCTGTTTCCTCTAGGAATGTATTCTGATATTAACTGGCTGGTGAGGGAGATGGGCAGGAGTGACCAAAACCACCCAGTGACACAGTTGAGTCTGGATGGGGCACTACACAGGTGCTGAGGATGTGTGAGACAGAGGCAGGCTTTGCCCTCCTATGGCTTCCAGTCTAGACTTAGAGATGGATCCAGACTCTTGGACAGTGCTTCTCAGAATTTATGTGCCTACAAATTCTTGAGAGATTTTGTTAAAAAGACAGATTCTGATTCAGTAGATCTGCGTGGGGCCTGAGGGTCTGCATTTCCGACCAACGCTCAGGTAATGCTGATGTTGTTGGCTCAAGGGACATATTTGAGTAGTGAAGGGTCTAGGGAAGGGATCTGGACTCCTCTGGGTTGCCAAGTGAACTTTGGACACTTCCTCAGAGAAGTGAAGCCTTATCATCTGGGGAATTGGGGCTCTACTTTCACTCCACTGAGTCGTTGCAAAGCCAAATAAGTGTAAAAACCTTAGATAAAATGACATCATTTAGAATTGTCGTATAATTCTAGAATATTACAAGGAAGTATGGTATTTTGTTCTCTGAATTTTTGAACATGCAGTGCCTTTAACCAAAATCTGATGTGACATTGTTTTGAATAATGATCACTTCCATGTCTCTTAAACTGGGCTTTCATAGCACACATCTTTAATTTTAAGATCAAGGGACTTGTGTTTCAAAGTTGCAATGCCATAGGAAAATCAAGGCCTCTACTGGTGAAAGCAAGAGGACATTTTGACTTCACCATGAAATGTCTTTAGCATCAGCCATCAACATAAAATGGTCTTTAGATGGGACATCAGTATTTGATACTCTTATTTAAAAGGATTAGTACACCTATTTGGCTGGGAGATATTGATATTGCGGGTAATTTTAAATAAATTTCCAAGCCTACTGTTTCTCTCTTTTTAAGTGTGGTTTGGCTTGCAACTTAATTAACTGTATAACCCAGGGCATGTTACTTAATCTTCCCAAACCTAAGTTTCCTTAACTATAGAATGGGTATAATGGGACACCTAATTAAGAATGTTTGGAGAATTACTCAAAGAACTAAAAGTTGACCTTCCATTTAATCCCACAATCCCATTACTAGGTATCTACCCAGAAGAACAAAAGTCATTTAACCACAAGAACATTTGCCCTAGAATGTTTATTGCAGCTCAATTCACTATTGCCAAGATGTGGAAGCAACCCAAGTGCCCATCAACCCATGAATGGATTAACAAACTGTTAATGTACACCACCGAGTACTATTCAGCCGTAAGGAAAGATGGAGACTTTACATCTTTTGTGTTAACCTAGATGGAATGGAAACATATTCTTCTTAATAAAGTATCTCAAGAATGAAGGAAAAAATATCCAGTGTACTCAATACCTAATATGAAATCAATATATAAACAACTATATGACCACATGAAAGAAAAACACAAATATAGTCTAGCAAGGGGGAGGGAAGAGAAGAGAGAAGGGAGGGCTGAGGAGGGAGGGCAATTGTTGGGATCTCACCTAATGTCCACAATGTGAGAGTGTTCAGCAGGACCTCTTCGTAAAGGGCTCAACTACAACTTGAACTTTATTTTAGAAATGAAAACAATGTAACCAAACATTTGTAGCCTCATATAAATATGAAATTTTTTGTTTGTTTTTTGAGACAGAGTCTCACTATGTCACCCTCAGTAGAGTGCCATGGCATCACAGCTCACAGCAATCTCAAATTCCTGGGCTTAAGCGATTCTTCTGCCTCAGCCTCCCAAGTAGCTGGGACTATAGGCATCCACTACAATGCCCAGCTATTTTTGTTGTTGTTGTTGTCGTTGTCATTATTGTTTAGCAGACCAGGCCTGGGTTTGAACCTACCAGCCCTGGTGTATGTGGCCAGCACCCTAACCACTGAGCTGTGGGTGCTGAGCCTAATATGAAATTTTTAAAGAAGAAATGTTTTGAGAACTAAATAAGCTAATGCATTAAAGGACACAGCAAACTAATAGCATTGCCCACTTCTCTTTACCAATGTTTGAAAGAACTAAACATGGCCTTGCTCTAAGTCCCCTGGGATCTTACGTATGCTCTGATTTCTCCTTTGATCGGGAGCTTTGTGCTGGGCCTATCCCCATTGCTCTGTGGGCTCCCATTTAGATTTCAGGCTGACCTTCAAAAAGCCAGAGTTTTCTTAGTTTTTTCTTTTCTTTCTTTTCTTTTTTAGTAAGAAAATCAGGATTTAATACTATGTATTCATTATGATTACAGATTTTCTTCTAGTTTTTTTTTTATTGTGGTAAAATGCACATCAAATTTACCACATTAACCCTTTTAACTGTACAGTTCAATGGTATTAAATACATTTACAATGTTTTGCCACCATCATCACCATCAATCTCCATAATTCTTTTCATCTTGTAAAGTCAAAACTCTGGACCCATTAAACAATAACTCCCCATTTCCTCCTCCCCCTAGACTCTGGAAACCACCATTTTACTTTCCGTATCTGTGATTTTGACTATTGACATACCTCATACAAGTGAAATCATACAGTACAGTTAGTATTTGTCTTTTGGTAACTGGCTTATCTCACCTTTTGCATAACATGCTTTAGGTTTTTCCACGTTGTATCATGTGTCAGAACTTCCTTTATTTTTCAGGCTGTTCATTGTATGTGCAAACATTTTGCTTGTCCCTTCACCTGTGATGGATATTTGGATTGCTTACACATTGACGCTATCATGAATAATGCTGTTAGGAGCGTGAGTGTCCACATAGCTCTTTGAGGCCCTGAATCAGGGTTATTCAAAACTGAAATCTTAAAGAAATGGGTCTGGCTGATAGTGAAGGTTATTTGTAGTATCCAAAGTCATACTCTCCATGCGAAGACAGAGAAGGGGGAAGAGTGAGCTCTTGGGTCTGTTGAGCATCACCACACACTGGGCCCTGTGCTGAATGCCATACAAACATATCTTATGCTCTTAGCCTCACTTTCTAGATGAGAAAATTGAGGTTCAATAATGTTGTTTTTTTTTTTTTTGAGACAGAGCCTCAAGCTGTCACCCTGGATAGAGTGCCGTAGCATCACAGCTCATAGCAACCTCCAATTCCTGGGCTCAAGTGAGTCTCCTGCCTCGCCTCCCATGTAGCTGGGACTACAGGCGCCCGCCACAACACCCAGCCATTTTTTGGTTGCAGCCGTCATTGTTGTTTGGTGGGCCCGGGCTGGATTCAAACTCACCAGCTCAGGTGTACGTGACTAGCACCTTAGCCCATTGAGCCACAGGAGCCAAGCTTCCATAATGTTAAGTAACTTGTCTAAGAACCAAGGCAATATTTGAACCCACCCAACTAACTCAAAGGTCCATGCTTTTCAAAAGAGTTTCATATACCTCAGCTCACGTGATATTGGCTCAATGTGGAGAGGAAGCACCTACACCCTGCTCCCGGTGCCAATTTGGGCCCAAAACACCCCAAGGGGATGCGGGAATAGATGCTATGTCAGTGCCCACCGGGCACCATGGAGACGGATCAGTTGGTCACCATGTCTTCTTTCTTGTCTGGCGTTGGTTGGGTTCCCTGAATGACTCTGAGATTTGTGCACAGGAAACTGACCAGGGGCTGTTCTCTGGAGCAACATTCTGAGGAAGAATGAGAGGCAGGAGGAAGGCCTCATCCAGTCTCATGGGGCACTTTGATACCAGGAGGGCCCTTCGAATTATCCCACCTCAAGGCGAGGAGGGAGGCAGACGTTTAAACTTCCCTATTGACCAGCCATTTTTCTGCAGGATGTCTAGGGTTGGGGATAAGGATGTGACCTTAATGACGCAGGAAGAGTGACTCAGCTGAGAGCCATAGCCATGAAGAGTAGGAAGGATGAGTGTGTCGGTCCGATGGTGACCTGCTGGTACAATAGTCCTTTGCTTCTTGCGCCTCCTGCCACCAGGGCATTCTCTCCCATGCAAAGAGACTAGTGCTGGAGATTGGGAAGAAGGGGGTAATCACATCTCCTGGGATGTTGAAAGCTGCTTTTAGTCCCTTCTTGTCTGATAAATTATGTGATGGAGACGGGGACAGGGGGTGATACCCAGACTCCTGCCAGCTTGGTTGCAGCGGCATAGAAGCACATCTAATCCCAAAACACCACACTTCGGGCATTTTATTTACATTCCCTGGGGTTTTCTGTTTTTGAGAAAATGTTCTCCTATGTTACAAAAAAAAAAAAAAAAAAAAAAAGAAGGAGCCAGAAAATAGTCTAAAAGCACATTACCAGGAAATCGTTTCTACTGTGTTTATGAGTGTTCTTAATGTTTTATGAATATGCTAAAAAAAAAATGCTCGGGCATATTTCCTTGGGCACTCTAGTTAATTACTTATTCTGAGTACTTCCACTCCATTCCTTGCAAAATGTGTTGTGCATTAATTCTGATTATGTACAAAAACCCACCTGCAAGGAAAAACTCTGAATCAGTAATGCTGATAAAATGAGCAGCCCTCCTGGGGCTGCAGCGAGAAGGAGGATACTGGACAGAATTAGAATCTTGTAGCTAAGGCTATTCATAATGTCATTAACATAAAGGCAATTAAATGAGTTTTTAACCTACAACCCTTTATTGTTATTAATGAACATTAGAAAAACACAGGAGATAAAATTGGTAATTATCTCTGCACCAAGCTATGCAATAATGTGTTTAAATATAAAAACAAAACAAATGATTATTGTTAGTATTTTCAGTAGCAGAAACCCCAGGAGCAGCTCCGTCATATTTAATCACAGGGCCCACACCAAGAGGGTTAATTAAAAGAGGGCTTTACCTTCTATGTGCCTGGTTGTTCAGTTTCATATGGAATCAACTAACCTAAATGTAAATTTGCAAAATGTCCCGAGCAGTTGTTTCTGCCTGTAGGTTAAGCACCTTTACAGAAACACTGACTGATTCCTCCCCCTTCTACCGTCTCTGTCCATAACCAAGTTTCCCCTTTCTGAAAAAAATTACCAGGCGATGCTTTCAAAGCCTGTTCCAAAAACCACTGCATAAATCCAGGCTCATCGCCTAAGCTTGCTGTTCAGTAAAAATAATTTAAGCGTTTGAAAAGGACATGTAGATTTTAAAAGTCATAGTAAATGAGATCTCAGCACTAAGTCGTATTCAAAGAGCCTCCAGTCTAATTTTTTTTCTTTCTTTGTGCCAGCTCTAACAGTGTACAAATAAGCCATCCCAGACAGAGCTCGTTTATGAGGATGCAACAGCTAATGTATGGTGGAATAGCTTGCATCTAATAATAGTTTTCCACTAATTAATTCCGTTTGTATATCTTACAATTGAAAATGTTAGTATCGCGTCCCTTCTAATTTGTTCCAGACTGGTTTTGTTTCCAGAGCCCATTCTGAAGATGATGCATACCTCTAATTTGTCTTTATAGTGACGTTCAGGGCAAACAATATCACACAAATGTGACCCTTGGAAACAGATTTTGAATAACTTGCCATGTGGCAAAGCTAGTGCTTTTTGTGTTCACTTGATTTCTAAGTCTTCCAAAAAAAAAAAAAATCGCTGTTGCCTTTTTTAAAAAGGCATTTTGTAAAATAAAATAACGGTAGCAACAACCACTTGCATTTGTACATCACTTTAAGTTTCCAAACACTTTTGAAAACTTTCGGAGATACTGACATAAGTATTATGGCGATCCCAGTTCCCTTTCAGAGATCTACTCCGCCTTAGACAGCCGATTGCATGACAGAGCTTCCCTACCTGCATGCAAACCCCTGAAGGGCACAGAAAATTGAGCCGAGCATCAAGGTGAGAATTCAGATGGGGGAAAGAAGGGAGAGCAATTTTCTTTTCCTAAACGTTGACTACACCACCCAAAGCTGCCGAGGCTCAGAATTTAAGGCCAGGAATGCATCCCACATGGTCAGCTACTGGACAGATAATTAGAGGTAGACGTCGAATCCGGTTATTCAGGAGCAGCATTGAAGAAGTGCAAAGTGAGCCCCCCATTCTCTCCCAAGCTGCATGTTCAGAGGGAAAGAGACACCCAGGTCTGAGCAGTGAAGAGAAGCAAGCAGCAGGCATTCCTGGGATGGGCCTCCCTTCCACGCCAGCTCTGTGAGCAGCCCTCCCAGCTGGGCCAGCCCAGGACACACACAGCCTTCCAGCTGGTTCTACACAGACCCATCGTGGGGCCAGTTAAGTCCACAGCAGCACCTTTACCTTCTAAGTACCAGACAACCATCCTCACAAAGGCCAAGACACTTCCCTGTCTGGTCCTGCTTGGCCACTGCCTGGAGCTGGTATCTAGTCACAGCACATCACACTTCCCTGGGATCCAAGCTTGCAAGGCTCAGAGAGAAGCAGAGACCCAGCAGGACGGGTCTCTGTTTACGGAATCCATGACATGTTTTAGACCTAACGCAGGAATTAAGGGACTCGCCCCTGTAAGCTGAGAGAGGCTTCTTTCAGTGCTGAAGCTTTGGGGTGGGAGGTGTCAGGGGAGAAGTGTTCATTAAAGCCATTTGCATGTTCAAGTTCCATTATTCCTGATCCCTCAGAACATGCTGCCCGGCTGGTGCCTCTGCCATGTGGCAGACGCAAGCTCAAGGTCAACCTCCGGCTGTTAGCCAAACAATTGGGAACCGCAGCACACTAAACTTCCCCCTTTCTTGTCACCCTCCCTGGCTATTAACCACCCCTAGGGTGCCCTCAGGGGCTGCAAATTTTCTCCTGACGCCTCCTGTGACTTGTGAGAAATCTAGAGGCCTGTGAGGTGAGTGATGAGCAAGCCAAGGCCATATGCAGGGCCTTTGATGACCTGACATCAGACAGCTGAGCAGGGAGGGACAGTGGCTGGATGGCTGCTGTATTGTCGACCCTTTGATTTGAGTCATTCAGGCTGCCTGAATGAACAATGGCCTCACCTTTCACAATTGGAAAGTCACTTTTTAAAGACCTCCAGGAGGCACCAGTTGGTCCTGGCAGCTGATATTTGATATGGGGAGCATGGAGCAGCTGATGCCAAAGTTGGACTCTCCAAACTCACTCCAATAGCAGGCTGGCCGCAGAACTGCTTGTTCAGGGACTTTCCTGTCTGCGGCCCCCAAAATGCCTGGGGCATACCTACTTCTGCAAAGAGAGTCACCTGGGCTCCCCATCAGCTGCTCTCAGAACAGTAGGCAATAAATATGACTTTAAAGACAAATTCCTGCAGGAAAGAATGATGGCAATTTCACATTCCACATACTCAGAGAAACAGGAAAATTCTTTGCAAATGGTCCTAGATAGTTTTGGTTGGCTATTTCTCTATGCCCATGAGGATGGTACCCAATCCCTTCAAAGTGACAGTTAGTTTTTTAAAAAATACTATTCGAATACAGTTTGGTGTCCATGCAATTTGACCTAAAGTTTAAATGACTTCAATTGAGGGTATGTGTTATGCTCGGAATGGCCATCTAGTTTGTCATGCAAACTAGGACCATGCTCAGAGTGAAAGGGGACTGTTCATAATTAACTCCAGAAACCGGCTTAAACTGGCATTGGACTAGTTAAAATCACAGGCCTGAGTCTTCCTATAGTTTTCACATCATCCTCACAATACCCTTTTCAGAGTAAGAATGTGATATCCATGGAGGTCAAATCTATTTCTGTCCAGGTGTTAGTCTGATCTGCTCGCTCTTACAAGGGGGAAACATTGTACATCTCAGTCCCCACATCCGACCGTCACAGAACCAAATGGGAACAAGCATAACACTCAAATCGCCAGGTTTTAGACAGAGGACGGCAGCAGGTGTCAAGATATGGAACTTAAATCTCAGCTCAGCTGCTCCTGCTGCTGCTGCTATATCTACTATTACTATCACCACTACTACCACACATTTTTTTTTTCTAGAGACAGAGTTTCACTTTGTTGCCCTCAGTAGAGTGCCACAGAAACCTCCAGCTCCTGTGCTCAGGCGATTTTCTTGCCTCAGCCCCCCAAGTAGCTGGGACTACAGGCGCCTACCACAACACTCAGCTATTTTTTGTTATTGTTGCAGTTTGCCTGGGACTGGGTTCAAACCCACCACTCTCAGTATAGGGGGCTGGTAGCCTGCCCAGTGAGCCCATGTGCTCCTATTTCTGCTAAGAGCAATTTGTTGAGCATTTACTTTGCACCAGGCGCTGTGTCAATCAAAAACCTGGGCAGAGCCCCAGAATAGTCTGATAAGGAGGCCGAGCGGGAGTTGACCACACGCTAAGCTAAGTACTTTCCAGGCACAGCCATCTGTGATATAGGTATTAGCATCACCCCAACTTTACACAAGAGGAAACTGAGGCTCTGAAAAGTAGGTCTGATATAAAGCTCACACACTTGCCCACTGTACCACATTGCCCCAAAGAGCTTGTCTGGAGGACGCCTCTTTTTTTTTTTTTTTGAGACAGAGCCTCAAGCTGTCACCCTGGATAGAGTGCCGTGGCATTATAGCTCACAGCAACCTCCAATTCCTGGGCTCAAGCAAGTCTCCTGCCTTCGCCTCTCAAGTAGCTGGGACCACAGGCGCCCGCCACAACGCCCGGCCATAGTTTTTTTTTTTTTTTTTTTGGTTGCAGGTGTCATTGTTGTTGGCGGGTTTGGGCTGCCACCAGCTCAGGTGTACGTGACTGGCGCCTTAGCCCGTTGAGCCACAGGCACCAAGCCTGGAGGACGCCTCTTATTCCCGCTCCCTGGGGGCACTTTCTCCATATTGGCTGTCAAATAATTACATACTCATAACATAAAATTTTATGTGGCTTCACAGCCCCTCATAAATGTAGGCGGCATGGCCAATGATCAATACTACAAGAGGAGACAGGGAAAAATAGCTGAGGATGAAGATGACTGAGGGTCCAAAGAGAGAAATCTGAAATGCAGAGGAGTGCGTGGCCCCTGGTGGACGTCAGTGGGTCTCTGCTGGGCGATCTGCCCTTCTGATGCTGAAACCCACCTCTGCGTGCCCGTGCAGCCTCTTCTTGAGCACGTCCAGGGACAAGTTACTAGCTGTTAAGGAAAGTCATTTCCTTTTGTAGCAGTCATGGCTGTTATCAAATATTTTCTTATGTTGAACCCAAATTCCAATTGCCTATAATGACCACTCTTTGATCTCCGTTCTGCTCTTTAAGTCCCTAAATAATAAGTTTCCTGCTCTACATATTTTCTAATAGAAAATTTTCTCTATTTACCCAGAAGTTATTAGATAACTTGATACCTGTCCTGAGGCTTGTTGATTTCCAAGTCCGCAGAGATGAAGAAGGATTTATATGTTTGCAGTCCTTGGATGCATTTCCATCAAGTGGAAGTATGAGTTGATGCTTCAGAATTTTACAACTAAGCATAATTTCTTCATTGATGTACAGCTTTACTGGGCCTCTTTTTCCATTCATAATCTAGCCTTATCTATACCGACTAGCTCTTGAGTCAGGGAAGCTTCCTTTCCCATTGATCCCTCTGAGAGTCATGGAAACACCTTAACAGTGCAGACTGGTTTAGTGTTTGTAGTTAATTAGCTCAGTGTCTGTCCATTCATTTGCTGCCATAGAGAATCAAATGACCTCCGACTTAGGAACTTTCCGTGGCTGGTAACAAACCTTCAATATCAATACCTTCTCCAAACTGAGGCTCCAAGTTCCTAAACTCAATCTTTGGTTTCTATATTTTGGAGAAATCTTTCAACCCCCCTTAAAACTAGAATTATATTCGCTTATTTCCAATCTTCCTAGGATATAATAGGTTCATAAAAATCCTTGGTATTAGATAATATCCTCCTTTGCCTCCTCTTACCAAGACTACAATGACCATCTTGTCATTGAAGCATGTAAGCTTTTTCTTTGTCCTCCAAAACAATAAAAAAGGGGCAGAGAGGAATCAGATCCAGCCTAAAGGAAACCACAGATAATGACTTAGAAATTAATAAGATGCACTGTAGTATCCTTGTACTTCTGACTCATAGGTATCATTACGTGAAGCAGATACAGAATTCTGTGTGTTCCAGATTAGCTCTGGATTCAGGCAGAATTGAGTTCTGTACACGATCCATCTTTCCTATGACCTAATGAGGTGCCGAGAGCAGATGGCAAAAACCCCACCAACAAGGAACCCTCTCCCCGCAACTCCCCAATTTGTGTATCAGGATTCATATGTGGCTGATTTCATCCAGTGTTTTGATAAACAAGAAAAATGACCATTGGATATAGAATTCCAATCTTCATAGATTCATCACCCATCTTACCCTTTTACGTGTGCCCACAGAACACACCCTCACTCGTGCCTCATTGTTCTCAGCTCTCAGTCAGTGAGCAGTTTTGGAGATGAGTCCTGGCCACACTCTGGGAGGAACATGGGAAACTTTGGCTTGCCTTTGCTTTTTGGGTTTTTTTGTTTGTTTTTGTTTTGCAGTTTTTGGCCAGGGCTGGGTTTGAACCCACCACCTCTGGCATATGGGGCCAGTGCCCTACTCCTTTGAGCCACAGGTGCTGCCCCAGGGTTTGTTTGTTTGTTTGTTTGTTTGTTTTTGAGACAGAGTCTCACTTTGCTGCCCAAGATAGAGTGCCAAGGTGTCACCATAGCTCACAGCAACCTCAAGTGATCCTCCTGCCTCAGCCTCCCGAGTAGCTGGGACTACACGTGCCCACCCCAATGCCTGGCTGATTTTTCTATTTTAGTAGAGATGGGGCCTTGCTCTTGCTTAGGCTGGTCTTCAACTCCTGAGCTCAAACGATCCTCCCTACTCGGCCTCCCAGAGTGCTGGGGATACAGGCACGAGCCACCTCGCCATCTTGTGTACAACTCTGGAATGTCTTATAGGTCTTCTTCAGTCAGGGACGTACAGTTTGCATTGGCAATCTTTCGGGTCAGGATCTGAATGTCTATGTCTATATAGATTTTTTTGAATCTTGATTTAAATTCTCATCACAGGAATACTCTGCAGGTATCTGGGAGAGGTGATCTTGCATAGTAATGGTGATAAAATCCCTCTTCAGCCAGCCTTTTTCTTGGGCAGATACACGTGTCCTCATGCACATGTACACACCGCATCCATGTGTGTGGACGCTTATAAGCACAGACATACACACTTATATACACGCTTGACAGATGATTTTGAAGCATATGCCAAGTTCCGTACCCAGTGCTAATTTCTGTCAATGCAAATTAATATAAAAGATTTAAAACTCTTTAGTTATGCAATAGGAAAGGTAGACAAATAAATTAAGTACTATAAAAGAGCTAGTAACAGGCTCGGCACCTATGGCTCAGCGGGCTAAGGCGCCAGCCACGTACACCTGAGCTGGCAGGTTCGAATCCCGCCCGAGCCCGCCAAACAATGACGGCTGCAACCAAAAAAAAAAAAATGACTGGGTATTGTGGTGGGCGCCTGCAGTCCCAGCTACTTGGAAGGCAGAGGCAAGACACTCGCTTGAGCCCAGGAATTGGAGGTTGCTGTGAGCTGTGATGTCACGGCACTCTATCCAGTGTGATAGCTTGAAGCTCTGTCTCAAAAAAAAAAAAAAAAGAGCTAGTAACAGTCGATTTGAGGGACAGGTGTCACAGAAGAGGAGTGGAGAGGGTGTTGGGGAAGACTTGAATTGAGCTGGGTATTTAAGGATAAGTAGAAATCTTCTGGGTAAATTAGACTTAGTCGGAGAAGAGTCCACGCAAAGATTTGAAAGAGTGCCGTTCCAAGGGATGGAGGGCAGTTTAACATAGTGTAACGTAAGGCCCACAGTAGTAGTGAAGGGAGACGAAGATGGCGAGAACACAGACATATTTGGAATGGTCCAGAACATCATGGCTGAGAGTCCAAACTTTAGTCAGTGGGCCTATGAGGGGATGACTCAAACTGGGCAGTGACCTTGGGTTGGAAATGGTTATGTAAAGGCTATCCTTTTAGGTTACTTAGGAAAGTTATATAAGAAAGCTGTACACAGAGGATGGTGCCATAGCTCAGCGGGTAGAGCGCCAGCCACATACACCGAGGCTGGCAGGTTCGAACCCGGCCCTGGCCAGCTAAAACAACAATGCAACTGCAACAACAATAACAACAACAAAAATAGCTGGGTGTTGTGGCAAGCACCTGTAGTCCCAGCTACTTGGGAGGTTGAGGTGAGAGAATCGCTTAAGCCCAAGAGTTTGAGGTTGCTGTGAGCTGTGATACCAGGCATGTCTCAAAAAAAAGAAAGCACAACATAGGTCGTGAGAGCTACTGGCACTGTTGACATTTTCACCCCTGGTCTTTGTGAAGGACTGTCCCAAACGCTGTGGGATGGTCAGCAACATCTTTAGCACCCACACAGTAGGTGCCACTGGTACCCCACTCCCAGCTGTGACAACCACAAGATGTCTCCTGAGTGGCAAACTGCCCCCAGTTGAGAAGCACTGGTGGACTTGTTGGGGTAGATGCTGTGTTGGGAAATCCTTCCGGAGATGACGTGAAGGTACAGAGCAGCGGTTCTCAATCTTCCTAACGCCACGACCCTTGAATACAGTTCCTCATGTTGTGGTGACCCGCAACCACTAGCTACTGGCAACAAAAATAGTTTTCTGGTTGCGGTCGTGGTGTTAGGAAGGTTGAGAACCACTGGGGTAGAGTGAGTCACGGAAAACAGACACCACTCTTGCGCAACCTGCAGTGGCCGGGGCAGACCGCTCTTCCAGGCCACTTCGAAGCCCTCCAGAATTGCTTTCTGGCAAGTAGCCTATACATCCCCGGGAGATGCCATCTTCTGACTCCATAATGAGGGCACCTTGTCTTGCTGTGAGCCAAGGGCCCACACTCCACAGACCATCCTTTAGCCAACTCTGCATAGCCAAGTAGAATCAGACATATTCTGGCATTTGGCAGAGGAAAATGGGTTATCATAGGCGATGTGTACACAGGAAGAATACCAGGGTCATTTCTATTCTGAGGAAGATAGCCCCAGTGATTGGGAGGCAGACGTACTGGGACGAGAAGAGAGCAGGCGCCAGGCCCAGAATGTCCAGTAGGGAGGCTGGAAATGACGGAGGCCGGGCACGGTAGCTCACACCTGCAATTCTAGCACTCGGGGAGTCCAAGGTGGGAGGATGGCTTGAGACCAGGAATTGGGGACCAACCTGAACAAGAGCGAGACCCCTTCTCTACCAAAAATAGAAAAATTAGCCAGGTGCGATGGTGTGTAACCATAGTTCCTGCTATTCAGGAAGCTGAGGCCGGAGGATCGTTTGGCATTTGAGGTTCCTGTGAGCTATGATGATGCCACTTCACTCTAACGTGGTGAAAAGGCGACACTCTCTCCCTAAAAATTAATTCAGTGGCAACAGGAGTGGGAGGACAGCTCCAAAGTAGCATTGCCTGGATCTATTGGCCAGCTAGGCATGAGATGAGATGTTAGGAACTGACTAAACCTCCACGTATCCGGCCTTGGAGATGGGTTGCACGCTAACGTCACTGACCATCAAGAATAGAAAAGGGGCTCGGTGCCTGTGGCTCAACGGGCTAAGGCGCCAGCCACGTACAGCTGAGCTGGCGGGTTCGAATCCAGCCCAAGCTGCCAAACAACAATGACAGCTGCAACCAAAAAATGGCCAGGTGTTGTGGGGGACGCCTGTAGTCCCAGCTACTTGGGAGGCGGAGGCCAAGGAATTAGAGGTTGTTGTAGGCTATGATGCCACAGCGCTCTATCCAGGGTGACAGCTTGAGGCTCTGTCTTGAAAAAAAAAAAAAAAAGAATAGAAAAGGACCCTACCCCAGGGGACAGAGTAAGACACTATCTCAAAAAAAAAAAAAAACTGATTATCCATGCAAAAGTAATAAGGAAAGGAAAAAATGACGTTAAAAAAAAGAATAGAGGGCCGCGCCTGTGGCTCACAGGAGTAGGGTGCCATTCCCATATGCCAGAGGTGGCGGGTTCAAACCCAGCCCTGGCCAAAAACTGTAAAAAAAAAAAAAAAAAGAAGACAAAGAAGAATAGAAAAAGACCAGATTCCATTTGATCCCTTTTGCCTCATTGATCTATGAGAAAAAGATTTCCTAAATCATCTTGAGCAGATATTATAGTTACAGCTATTAATAAATTCAGTCCCGTTATAATCACTATTCATTCTTAACTAACTTCATAGTATCCCATAGTAATTCCTTCAGGAATAAAGAACTAGAATATTTGTGTCTTGCCTCCCAGAAATCCTGGTCAAATAGTAAAGACATGCATAGGCTTTAAGAAATCAAATTATAAAACAAAACAAGTCTGTCAAAGATGGTCCAAATAAATCCCAGCAATGCCAGTGTTTCTGGCAATGAATTTCGTAAGTTCCGAAAAGGGCATAAACACACATCTGGAGTTTAATCAGATGCCTTCAAGGGCACATATGAGTTGACATTGAAAAAGAGTGGATGGAACGTTCTATTCCTCAAAACTGTGGTTCTTAAAATACAGTCTGGGGACCCCCGGGGATCCTCCAGACTATTTCAGGAGGATCTGTGAGGTCAAAACCATATTCAAATCATATCAAGACCTTCTTTATCTTTCTCTCATTCTTTCACACATTTACAAAGGATTTTTTTCAGTGGCTACATAAGGGGTGACAATGTCATTACTCTGATGGTTCCTGAAAAGTGTTACATCCTTGTGTAGAAATTGAGTTTTTGAATTTTCTCAGTCTTAATTTCTAACATGGCAAATATCTATATCTCTCTATCACCCACGTAATGATCCAAAGAATTCTTGTGGCTCATCATTGTGGATTATTAATAATAATAATAATTATTGTGGGAGTCCTTAATAATTTTTAAGAACGTAAAGGGGACTTGCGAACAACACATTTAGGGAGCACTGCCGCCTAAAAGGTATGTTTGACTCTGACCAAGCTGCCAGATGTCACCTCAGTAACCCAGTGCTCTGCCCGAGTCCTTCTCATCCTGGTGGCTCACAGTCTATAGATCTGAAGTCACTGTCCTGTCTCCTACTGCCACTTTCTTGCTGATGGAAAATGATGTTGCTCAATGTTCTCTCAATCTGATGTCTCCTCATTATGAGCTGGTACCCTCGGATTCAAGTCCTCAGCCAGAAAGAGCTCATATACTTTACATTTCTGTATATGTACTTATGTTAACATTTGTGAAAGTATCTAAATCATGTTCTATTATCCTTCCAAATAAGATAAAATCCTTAGAACAAGGCAACTGTCCCCCAAATTACCCATACTTCTGCATGGATAACACTCATGTAACTATCCAGAATTTTAGTTCCAACTTGTTTTAATCTCAAAAATTATTAGTAACATTATAGCTCATAGTATTGTGCTCTTTAGATTTGTGAGTATCTGAGGGTTGTGCATTTTCAGAGTCCTTGTGTATCTGAAAATATGATTATTTCATTCTCACTCTTGAATAACAATTTGGTGGGGCACAGATAATAGTGTATTCTGGGCGCAAGGTTGGGTAATGGACAAAGTGATTTTGTTGCTGTTCACAAACAGGTAAAGAGGTTTTGGTTTCCCGATTCATGTGGAAATCCAGTCCCACTTTCTTGAGTGTTGGGTGCCAGCTCCTGAGTTGATGTTTAGACTCTAACCCTTGTTTACTCTTGGCTCCTGAGAGCTGTGCAGCCGCAATTCTTTCTAACCCTCGTGTTTTCTCTTCCATTTATGACCCCTAAAGATTTTACTTTTTAATTTTAGATTGCAGCCATGTACTTACACACACATGTATATTTCATATCTTATCTGTCATTCCTGTGTGTTTGGCAAATAGTGATGTTTCCTGCAAGGGCTCAATCCACCATGTACAGGTCTAAGCCCAGATCCTTATAATGGAGCCAAGGGATGTATTTGCCAATGTCCAAAGACATGAAATCTTTTTGACTTACCAAAGCCAGCACAAAATGCAAAGCATTAGTTTAGATTTTGTTAAAGATCCTAAATTAGCGCCAAACAATGTGACATTTGGATTGGTTATTGCAAATTAAACAGAACTATTTCATTTAAGTTTATGGTCATATAGGTTAATTAAAAATTTCCCTTTAGAAATACAGCCCCCAAGACTCTATGTACTTTAAATAGGCTCTACATTCATGCAGAGTGAGAATGGCAGTTTCAATATTTAATTCTTGCTTCATAAACTTTGAAGGCTAAAAACACATCCTCCCCAAGTTGTGAACACTCTTTATGTTGAAAACAACTCACGGAAGGAAACTTGGAGTTGCTAGGTAACTTGATGCCTGTGGAAAGCTTCTAATAAAATGTATTTAAATCAGATTTCCTGAAGCAGATGGGCAAACTGAAGTGGAAAATAAATTCAAATGATCTGATATTGGCTTTTCATGCTAAAACTAAAATCCCCTTGTAGTCGAAGCTCACACAGATCTTCTTAACTGGGCCGGGTTTCAGGTGGGCTTGGTGCGGAGAACATCACATCTCAGTCCCCACAACATGAAACCATGTGAGCTTTGTAAACCAAATGACTTCCCAGCGACTGGGGAAGATCCCAAGAATAAACACTGCATGGAGAAGTGAATGTGTCTGCCGTCCTTGCCTCTTCACTCGGTACAATTCTTTCCCACAAGTTCATGCACCTGGCTGGGCGGTTCTGTCTTTAGTTCTTCCAGATCTCAATAATAAAATCAAACTATCAACCTGGGATTGAGCTGCTGGGGTTAGTCTTCAATGGTTCAGGCCATCAACTCATAGAAAACAGAAACAACTGGATTTACACAGGAAATATACATACTATAACACACACTCAGTGATTGACTTGCTCCTGCTTTATTGTTTGAGCTCACATGGGCTGAGAATGAGTAGAAGCTGCCAGATAGTTTGCAGTAATTTGTGTACGTGGCCAGAGGTCTTAGGGGCCAGGGGTTAAGAGTGGTGGGGGTTATAAGTAATGCTCTGTGAGGAAGTCTTCAGGAATCTTTTTCTAATGGAGAAACTTCAGTTACCCTCTAATCCACCGAAGTCACTTCTTTACTCAATTCTCTATAACCTTTTGGCAGATTTGCACAAACTGATGCGGAAGGACTCATAGTTAACTCATCAGTTCTGATAAGTAACAAAGATTGCCCAAATTCCCAGAAATGATGCCCTAGGTAAGTGTCATCACATCTCTGATGACATGCAAACACAGAGGAAATAACAAAGTGAGTCTCAAACCCCAGCACGTGTGTCTTTTGTTACATCACTGTAAGAGTATTCACCGTAAAAGTAAGAAAAGGACCTTCCAGGCAGAGGACACGTGGCAATGGGAAGCAGGTGTGAACAAGACTGGCAGCTGGGAAACTGCGGAGAAGGGAAATGGGTCACGCTGAACAGCAGCCGTCTGGCAGGCACCGTACCAGATTCTTGTCCTGCATTGCTTCACATGATGACATCAGCAAGCCTACCCAGAAGGTATGAATGTTTTCCATTTCCTAGGTGACCAACTGAGGCTCCAAGGGACCTACTAACTTACAAGAGATAATAGGACTAGTGAATGGCAGAGCTGGGACTCGGAAACAGGGGCGGCCTGATTTCAGACCCAGGGCGACAGGCACTCTTCTATACTGCTAATGGGAGTGTCAAATGGTTTAAGTTTTAGCACTATATGTCCAAATCTTAAATGTACACAGCATTGGATTTAGCAAAATCATCTTCTGGAAATTTATTTTAGACATGTACTTTCATAAGTACACAACGATATACGTGTGGGGTGCTCATACCAGCAGGGTTTGTAACAAAGAAAAATGGGAAATGTCTTCAGTATCCCATAAATCGGCTACGGGTTAGATACTTCCCTGTAAAACCACACAATAGAATACCACGCACTCATTAAAAAGCATGAGGGAAGTCCATATGGACACATGAAAAGATATTCTCAATATTATTTGACAAACACCTCAGTTGCACAAGAACATGTATTTGTGAGTTGTATGGAAGGGGTGCAAACCCTTTTTGGAAAAAGGAGGATGTGTAGAAACATATAGGATTTACTCTCGTCGGTGGAGACCCTTGAAGGAGTGGAATGAGAGTGCTCGTTGGGAACGTGGAAAGGGAAACTTCCTTTTCCCTTTGTAGCATTCTAAGCTATCTGATGTTTTTCCTCACAAGGGAGGACTGCTTTTGTAACAAAAGAAAAAAAATTAAAGAAGGCCCTTTGAACTTAGAAAATAATGGACGGTTTTTATAACACAAAAATGAAGTGGGTCAGGATCTGTTGGAGAATAAAGGGAAGGCAGACGATGATTAAGGAGCTAATGATTGCCAAAGGTCACTTAGGTCTTCACGCTAATTGCCAAGGCAGATTCATAAAGAACTGTCGCTTCGGAGAGAGTGCACCTTGAAGGCAGAAGACCAAAAGCAAACTCTTCGTGATATTTTGGATAACTTGTCAAACCAACGCCCAAATGCTTCGATATTCTCTCAACTCTATTCGGGGCCTGGAACTGTCAACACAACTATTCTGTTCATACGCAGCACGAGCAAAGGAAAGCTGTTAGGCAGCTCAGGTAGGCAGGGAAGTATTTTTTTCCTGAAAAAACACTTGGCTACTGTAAACCATTCATTCTATTCCCAGGATGCACGGGGGTCGTCGGCGACAGCTGTAGCCCTCTCTGCCTGGAAATGTCCTCCCTCTGATGCGGAGGCGGACTGCGTTTGCCTGGCTAATCCTGCCACACGCGGGCGAAATGAGAAAAGGCCCAAGCTACCCATATGTGCTGTAGATTCCGACAGGAGATGAAACTACCAGCAGGGGGGCTTGCCACTGCTTCCTCTCATAATGTCAACATCTCTAGTATTGTTTGATTAGTTTTCTGTGCTCCGAGGCTAAAAGGGGTTTCCGCCGAACAACTCAGAGGACTTTTTGCAGAACTTTCCTTAACGTCACTTACTTTGTGTTGTAAGAAAATACACTTTATCTGCTTCCTCCTAACTCCCCAACATTTCCTATTTTTTTTGAGACAGACTCTCACTCAATCGCCCTGAGTTGAGTGCTGTGGCATTATAGCTCACAGCAACCTCAAACTCCTGGGCTCAAATAATCCTCTTGCCCCAGCCTCCTGAGTACCTGGTGCTACAGGCGCCTACCACGATGCCTGACTTTTTTTTTTTTTCTTTTTTCAGAGACAGGGTCTTGCTCTTGTTCAGGCTGGTCTGGAACTCCTGAGCCCAAGCAATCACCTCCCCCCCACACACACACACGCACTGCCCTTGGCCTCCCAGAGTGCTAGAATTACAGGTGTGAACCATTGCGCCCAGCCTGTGTTTGCTATTGTTCTGTCAGGTTTCCCTTAGCTTCTAAAGCCATTGTTTATCCTTTCCCTAGTAACGATAATAGCTAATATTCACTAGGCTTTACTACGCGCCAGGCACTACTTTACATAAATAATGTAATCCTCATTATGAATCTTTGAAGTATATACTGTCCTTAAACAACAGATGAGGAAACTACAGAATGAGGAGGTGAAGGAACTCACGCAAGCAGTAGAAGCAGGACTCGAAGCCGATCTGTCCTATCCCAAAGCATGTTTATTCAACCATGTGCTACATGGCAGCGCAACAAAGATGATGGTCTATCTTACAGGAGGCAGCAGAGCAGAAAATCTACAGAGACCAAGAGAATCCTCATGTTCTCAGCAGCCTGGATGACTCTCTCTTGTCCCTGACTCCACTTTTCTCCAGGGCATTCTCAATTCAGCTTCCTCGTGGAGGGCCTGAGAATCCTTCATCAGCCATGGCTCAAGGTGCCAGCTCCTTTGCTGCCATTTGTAGCCCAGTTGATCTCTCCTTTTGCTAACAACCTTTGCCTTTGTTGGCAGCACCATAGAATTAGCACATATTTTAAAATATCCTATTATCTGCTTATCTGAAGCACACAACTCTTTCTGGCAATCATGCCTGCCTTCCCAGGGTTTGAAGGTACAGCAGTCACCTCTTCAACTTCATCTCATATCCTCTCAGCCCACATTTTATTCCAACTTTTACTGCAGCAACCAGCCGTGCCCAACTATAACCAGTCCAGGATCTTGTCTCAGCTGGACCATGAATCTATTACATTCTCTAGCCTGAGTGTCTCTAAAAACCTGCAGGAATCTGCAGGGCACGTGCATGTGCAAACCTAGACATGCAAGGGCATCAACATCCTTTAGGGTAACACTTGATTAATAAAGATAGAAACTGGTGGGTAGAGTTAGAGTTGCTCTTTCTTTCTCTTGGGCAGAAAGCTCTGAGACACATTCTAAATGGCCCACAGTGTGATTACCAGTTTTTCTAATGTCCATTTTTTTTTTTTTTTTTTTTTGAGACAGAGCCTTAAGCTGTCACCCTGGATAGAGTGCCCTGGCATCACAGCTCACAACAACCTCCAATTCCTGGGCTCAAGCGAGTCTCTTGCCTCTGCCTCCCAAATAGCTGGGACTACAGGCGCCCACCACAACGCCCGACCATTTTTTGGTTGCAGCCGTCATTGTTGTTTGGCGGGTCCTGGGGCTGGATTCAAACCCGCCAGCTCAGGTGTACGTGGCTGGCGCCTTAGCCCCTTGAGCCACAGTTGCCGAGCCCCATTTTTTTTTTTTTTTTTTGAGACAGAGCCTCAAGCTGTCACCCTGGGTAGAGTGCTGTGGCATCACAGCTCACAGCAACCTCCAATTCCTGGGCTCAAGCGAGTCTCCTGCCTCCGTCTCCCAAATAGCTGGGACTACAGGCGCCC
>CAUYON010175601.1:0-25401 GCA_963573935.1 Arctocebus calabarensis
AGGGAGAGGGTGGAGGGAGAGAGGATAAAGGGTGGGATCACACTTGAGGTGCATCTTTGAAGGGTCAGGAGAAACCTACTAAATGCAGAACACAAATGTTTTCACACAGTAAATGAGAAAATCTCATGAACGTTATGTCGAACAGGTGGATGAAAATATGTCAAATTGTATGTGAGGCTTGCACACTGTACCCCATGATTGAACTAATGTACACAGCTATGATTCAGTTAAAAAAAAAGAAAGAAAGAAAGTGCGGTGAAGGCTATGTTAACCAGTTTGATGTATTTCAAACTGTATATACAACCATAAGATTGTACCCCATAAATGCATTAATGTACACAACTATGATTTAATTTTAAAAAAATGAATTGTCTAAGATTGTAATTTCAAAATATACAAAGTGTTGAAACTTCTCCTGCTCATCAAGTGTATTTGAATTAATGTATTTGAATTTCATAGATGTGTCCTTGGATATACAAAAAGTAAATTTTTGTGACTGAAGAACCCATTGGCACTCAATAGTGGTAAAATTATTCCAGCTGACTCAAAATAAACTAGGTCACCTCTAGCTCATAACTCAGTTTCTTTTGCATAGTCAATTAGAAAGTTTATGCTGTCTCTTCTCCTTCCCTTAGGGGGATGGAAGTGTTTATGTTCCTCTTGAAATCAGAGGAGATTGAAATATCTGGTTTAAAATAACCATTAGTCTACCCCGGCTTACCCTGAGAGGTACTTTATATCCTTTTGTTGATTTCATTGTATTTTGTTCTCCCTTGCTGATGATTGTGATCCTGCCATGATCTCCACTCACTGGACCCTTGGCATCCAGTTAACTTGAGTGTTTTCAGTTAAGTATGCAGGGCAAGCTTAAATGCATTAGCCTGGACCCTGCACATAGTCATTGATGCTATACGACTCTGGCCCATGTTGATCCTTCTGTGAGCAGCTCCCCTTGCTTCAGACACTCTAACCTGTGCTAGAAAACCACTGTTCCCCTCCACCTCCATTTCCACTCTATAGCTTATGTGATTTCAGTTTTAAATTTTCATTTTGTCATTCTTATAGGAAAATCAAAAAGTGATGATTAGTGAGCAACTGAAAATATGTGTCTCAGACTCAGGAGAGAATTCTGGTATTGAAAGATCTTATAGAAGCAACATTATATACATGATGATTCAGACACGGGTGGTGGTAATGTCACATGGTAATAGTGTATGAAGTTAGAAAAACTGAGGCAATATGGGTCACGGTGGTATTTCAAGGGTATGTAAAGGAAACAAAGCCTACAAAAAAGTATACTGAGATAGATTCATGTCTGTGTGGGCTAGCTAGCAAATTTATTATACTCAGATATTTTAAATAGTCCAAATAATTAAATCTAAAACACTAGAGAACTTTTTAACATAAACTAACAGAAAGGATTACATATCCATTCAAAAAGTCAGTTGTACATAAGTACAAAATGCGGAAAATCAGGTTTAGTACAATTTGGTGTTGAAAAGATCGAGCAAGACTGAGCTTAGTTAATTACTATCTCAATGCCCAGATATCACACAATCTGATCAAAACTGATTTTTTCCAAATAGCTTTTTTACTTCTCTCCTTTATGACCTCATTTAAAGGCCATTTCCCTTAAATTTAGCAGTTGTCTCTTTTCCGGATTTTAAGAATGCAAAATTTGTATCACACCATCTGCTATTTTTAACAACTTCTGCTTTAGGATTCATTCCTCCAATTGCCACTTCATAATATCAGTAGATCATAATATTAGACTATCAATAGCTAATAGTCTCCTTACCTTATAGTAAAATATGATTGTTAATGTATCTTATGTCATTGTCTATCTTGGCCATTTTGGCCAAGTTGGTACTTTTTGTCCTCAAAAGTTAGGATAATTCAGCATTAAATCCACTACACCCAGATACCCTTGCTTCAACAACTTAGCTCTAACAGTTGACAAGCTGAGATAAATACCTTAAATCAATACACTTCTTTGGCCTGCTCCTGAGTTCTGGTTGTACTAGTTGGCCAATATTTGAACATTTCAATTAACATGTTTTTCATTGATTGAAAAAATACATTAATGTGTCCAATAGAGACTAAAGCCATCAGAAGTTGAAGTCTTTAGACATTGATCATTAACTCTTTGTAAACTCACCATTCCTTAGTTCATAAACAACAAAAAATTTATTTCTTACTGTTCTAGAATCTGAAAATTCCAAGATCAAGTTACCTACACTTGTGGCTATGGTGAGGCTCTCCCCCTGTTTTATAAACAGCTATCTTTTTCTCGTATCCTCGCACAGCATAAGGGATGAGAAAGCCAACTAGAGCCTTTATTAAGGGCACCAATTCCATTCCTGAGGGCTCTGGACTCATGACTCAGTCGCCTCCCTAAAGGTCCACCTCCCTAATATCACTACATTCAGGAAGAGTTTTCAACATATGAATTTTGAGGATGTAAACAATCTATAGCACACTCTGAACTTTGTCTCCTGAATATTTTATTTATATTGCTTCACTTTCATAATTTTTCCAAGCAACATCATCTTTATTTTTGTCTTCTCTGACACTGAAAATCTAGGCTTTTCATATTTATTTCTCTATTTATGGTTATTCGTGAACATTTTTATCCTTGCATCTTTTGTCTATTCTGAGAACTATATTAACATGTGGATATACTTATCTTATTTTTGCAAATTTACTACTACTACTATAATTCCCACCACTACAGCAGTTACATCTGGCACTCACCAAAGCAAGGGAAACAACTATCACTTATTAGCCTGATATTGTATTTGCTATAGGTCTTTGAATATAATGTATGTTTCTGAAATATGTAGCATTCTTTTTTCTATTACTTTTAAAATTATTGTAAATGGTATTGTATATAGATGCCATTTTTTTGGATTCAACTATATAATTTGAGAAAATATCCACAGTGTTGTGTGTTTATCTAGTTTGTTGTTTCTCACTGCTACATAATATTACATAGTATGCATCCATCACATTTTATTTTTCCTTGTACAAAAATGATGAATTAGCATCATGTTACTTCTCCTTTTCACAATAAAACTTATTGAAAGGTATGGTTATACTTGTTAGCTTAGCTTCTTCACCTCTTATTATCTTTTGAACATACAACAGACTGTTGTACACAAAACTACATTGTGATAGCACCTCAAAATGTTTGTCAAGATTTCCAGTGAATTCTGAGTTGCTACATCAAATTCTTATTTTTCAGTTGTCATCTTACTTGACATTTCAGCTGTAAGATATAGCCTTCTTCTTTAACCTCATTCCTTACCACTTTCCAGTTCATTCACAGGAATCCAACCACATGTGTTTTTCCAAAACATGCTAAGCTTGACTTAATATCACTATCTTTGTTTTTGCTGGTTTCTCTGCCTGAGAATCTCTGATCTCCAGATAGGTATACACATGGTTTCTTTCTTCAATTAAGTAGCACCCTCAGGGCAGACTTGTTACTATCATTTTTTCCTTTTTTTTTTTTTAGAATATAAAATATAAGTTTATTTTATATTAGAAATAGTGTAAATAGTGGGGGCAAGAGATAAGAGAGAGAGAGAGAGAAGACAACAGGGAATAACAGAGGGGAAGATGGGGGAGAGAAAAAATGAGTAAGAGAACAGCATGGCACCCACCCAAAAAGAAAGGAAAAATGGCCTCCTTGCATTCTCTCTTTCTTTACTTTATGTTGACTCAAAACATTTATGATTGTATGAAATCTCATATCATTACACATTTGTTTTGTTCATTGTCTGTTTCCTCTTATTAGAAGGTGAGTTTTCTGAGGGCAGGGATTTTTAAAATTTCTTTCACCACTATATCATCATTGCTTACTACAATGCCTGGCACATAGTACATACTGAGTAAATCTTAGTTTAATCAGTGACTAAATACTGTCATATGAAATGCTTTTGTAGTTTCTATAAGAAATATTTTTGATCAATCTTTTGCTTTTTACTCTAATAGTGTTATTTAAAAATAGGCAAACCAGATGATGGAATTTTGATTGTGTATTAGCATGGCCAGTTATTGCTTCTCGTGGAGGTGTCAATGTCATGGGTTAGACTGCTCTTCTATTTTAACCAATTGCTCTGATATGGGTAAAAGCCTCTTTGTCTATCACTCTCCTCCCCTCTATATAGGAAAGATATGTAGTAGAACCATGTAGACAATGGGAAAATAGAAAATTCTCAAAGCAAT
This sequence comes from Arctocebus calabarensis, assembly GCA_963573935.1. NCBI lineage: Eukaryota > Metazoa > Chordata > Mammalia > Primates > Lorisidae > Arctocebus > Arctocebus calabarensis. The sequence continues at coordinate 4,231 of CAUYON010175601.1, forward strand.
AGTGCAAAAACTACTGTAGGTAATATCTGAATGCTATTTAACTTCTTTAGCTGCTGTATATTTTTGGTTCTTGGAGTTTATAGTTCATTGTTTATTTTGCAGGGACCAGAATTCATCCTATTCCAAAGAAGGTAATCCTGAACTTGGTAACTGCCTAAAAAAGCTATAAACTTGTAAATGACTATAAAATATATATTATATAATAAATATTTTGAAATTACAGAAATAAAGTATAGTTCTTTTACCTATCAAAAGCTCTAACATGAAAAACTCAATTTGGGGCAGCACCTATGGCTCAAAGGAGTAGGGTGCCGGCCCCAGAAGCTGGAGGTGGTGGGTTCAAACCCAGCCCCGGCCAAAACACACACACACACACACACACACACACAAGATGTCTAAAAAGAAAAACTCAATTTGTAATCAACATACTTCCCTCAAAAATAGCCTCACTGCATATGCCAAACTCTAAACAAAACAAAAAAAACCCTTTTTATTACTTAAATGTTTACTTGTGTCCTTCAACACATAAGTATTGCTTCCTCTCTAAAGAAATAACAACATTAACATACTATCAATTATTAGAGGACAAGATGACCAGATTGACCTCTTCTCTAGAAAACCTACTAAACCATATCTAGAAAGCACAAACTAGTAATTATGCCACTTATTATTGCCAGTTGCACTCCAAAATTAAGCTGTTTTATTGTTTCAGCGCTTGTTATACTGCTTGACATTCGTTCCTGAAACAGATGGGCCCTTGCTAATTAAGAAAACTGATCCGGTTCATTAAATAAATAGCAGGCAACTAAATGAAGTGTCAGTTCTTAGGGTCACTCAATGTACAAAGCCTGATCATATTACTCATTTGTTCTATCTTCCTCTAAAACATTGGCTCAACCTAATGAGTTACCATATATTACTTGTAACCACTCTAATTGCAAAAACAAAAGTGTACGAAAAGGTTTATGTATGTATAGTATTATTAGTATTATTTGGGGGGTGAATATCTCGTACATCTTTTTAGATTTCTAAAAAGATGATGTATAAGATTTTCATAATACTTGGAAGAGACCTTAGGGATCCTTTAGTTTAATATCTTTCATTCAGTGTCCAGCATTTAATGAGCTTCTATTTGCTAGTATTGAAGCTAAATGCTTCTGATGCAGATATTAATAGGGCTATCCTTGACCTCAAGAATTTCACATCGACTAGACGAAGTTTTCAATTTCAGAAATAAGGGAGGATTTAGTCCTAATGCTAGGCAGGAGATCAGATAAGGATTTTGTGGAAGAAACAATATCCGAGTTATGAGGGATGGAAATTTTTACTTGGGTTAGGAATAGAGCAAAGCAGGTGAGCTGAGTAAGATTTCCAGGAAGATGTGACAGCATGTGTAAAGGTACAAAATTATAGACATACCTGATGTATCTGAGTAGATGTGACTGAAGAAATCAGCAAGACTGAGATAATACAGAGCCTCTTCGGCCATTACCTATGGGTATAGAATTGACCCTAAAATCATTAAAAGCCTTGAAAGGATTCAGATAGGGAGTCACATGATCAAATGTATATTATAAAATTGCTGTCTTGGTAGAAGGGTACAGAATACATTTAGCAGGTATAAAGCTATAGTTAGAAAAACACTGAGAAGAATTACAAAATATTCTGATGAGAAACAAAGTATATTACTACAATGCTGGAAAGGAAACCTCACAATTGGAGTATTCTTGGAGTGTCTGAGGAGCAGCAATGAGACCAGAGTACTTGAAGCACCGTGAACAAGTGGAAGAGTAGTTACAAATGAAATCCAGGGATGGCAAGAGGCCAATTTATATAATGCCTTGTATAGCCATCATCAGGGATTTGAACTTTATTGTATATGTGATGAAAAGACATTGGAGGATTTTGAGAATAGGAGTGTCTGATCTCACTAATATACATATAAAATTTCTGTAGCTACTCCTAGTAGCCAAGAAGAAAAGTAGGGGGACCTGATAGGAGGCAATTGTAATAATCCAGGCAAGATATGATGGTGACTCAACTCAGGGTAGCAGCAGTGCAGGTCTTGATTAATATTTGTGTTTTGGAAATACTTATAAACAGTAGTTCCTCCTCCCTTGGTTTATGCTTTCAGTTATCTATACTCAATGGTGGTCTGAAAATATTAACTGGAAAAATTCATAAGCTTTAAACTGCATGCCAGTTCTGAGCAGTGTGATACAATCTCACACCATCCATTCCATACCATCTGGTACTTAAATCATTCCTTTGCCCAGTATATCCACCTTGTAGACACTACCCACCCTTAGACACTTAATAATTATTTTAGTTTTCAAATTAATTGTTGTGATACTATAGCAGTTGTATTCAAGGGATTCTTATTTTACTTTTATTACAATTTATTATTAAATTCTTCTATTTTATTTTTCTTTATTTTTGTTAATTTCTTACCGTGCCTAATTTATAAATTAAATTTCACCATATGTGTGTACATATAGAAAAAATATGGTACATATGGGATCTACTATTATCCATGGTTACAAGATCCAAGGCAGATCTTGGAATATATGTATCCCTCACTGATTTTAAACAATGACTACTATAGTGCTAACAGGATTTTCTAATAGTTTGAATGCATTATGTAAGAAATAAAAGAATATACAAGTATGTCTCCGAGCATTTTGTCCTAAGGAATTAGAAGGATGGATTATTGAGTATAAAATAACTGTGAAAGGGTCAGGTTTCAGTGTAAGAAATTAAGAGTTCAATTTTGAATAAATTAAATTCAATATTATTATTAGATATACAAAAGATATCAAAAAGGAAGTTGGAAACTGAAGTTGGAAGTTTAGTGGAAAAGTCTAACCTGAAGATACCAATTTGAGAGTCATTGATATATAAATAAGAATTCATCCCATGACTAATCCACAGTTTAGAAATTGAGGAGGAGGAGGAACCATCAAAAGAGATTGAGAAATAACAAACAGCAAAATAAAATGAAAATTAAGAAAGCGTGACATCTCGTAAACCAAATGAAGAAAGACAATGCTATAAAAACTTTGTAAGTATACACATATGTTTATATAAATATGTAATATCTACATATCTATGCATAACAAAGTGTATTTATACACACTTGTATCTATATATAAATATATAGGAAAAAATGCCCGTATGGATACAGGTAACAGTGACTACTGGAAGAGGGAGTGGTCCAAGATGAGGGAGTGGACAACTTTGCCAAAAGTTATTGAAGGGTTTATTAAGATCAAGACTGACAATGCACTGTCAGATTTTGCAACATGGAGGTTATTGATGACCTTGACAAGAACAGGATCAGTGGAATAGGAGAGAGGAAAGCCTACTGAACTAGGTTGTTTAAGTTAAAATAGAGTTGGTCAAATCGCCCTCCAAAATAACTTACTAATTTATTCCCCTACCAGCAGGGTGTGAGAAAATCAATTTCCCATAACCTCATTGATGCTTCGTTTCAAATCATCAAACTTTTATTTTCATTTTTTGACAATAATAGGGATATCTATGATTATCAATTAAGATAAGTATATTTTTACCCATGTGTATCCGATTTGTATTTTCTGGAGCAATTTTCACCCTTTTTCCACTAGACATTTTGTCGTTGTTAAATATGTAAGGCTATTTATTTATATGTTTTTGATACTAACTCTTTTCCATATCATTGCACACATTTTATCTGTCTCAGCTCAGTTATGGCTCTCTTTTCCATTGATAATGTTTGAGTTTGAGTATATCAAGCTATGTAAATCTAATGGCATCTTTTCTAAGAAGGATTTCCCTACATAAAAGTGATAAAATATTCCTTTGTATTTTATTGTAATACTTGTGTTTCTTGTATTTATCTTTTTTATTTTCTCTATACATGTACATGTGTTTATTTGGTTTCCACTTTTTGCTTTCACAAAATTAAAGAGGCTTAAAATTCAACAACAGTGTTTAAGATAAGGTCTAGAAACAAAAACCACGTAAACAACAAATGAAGATAAATACAATCGGAAAAGAAATCAGATGATTGCTGCAATGAAATATTGAGCAATAATAATAATAATAATAATAATAATGCAAAAAAGAAGCATTCACATTGTCAGATAACAGTATGTCTATCACAGAATGCTTTGACTCTGAGGTTCAGTATGGAGTCATCAGTTAACTTATTTTTTTTTTCCCAAATTCTAGGGTACATGTGAAATTTACTAAATGTAGAATATTGTGTTAATGTAACACAATAAGTAAGAAAATGCTGTGAAGGCTATATTAACCAGTTTGATGAAAATATTTCAAATTGTATATAAAACCAGCACATTGTACCCCATGGTTGCATTGATATACACAGCTATGATTTAATAAAAAAAAATAGAGAATATATATTTTTATAAATAAAAAGTAGAAGATAATGGTATTTATCTTAAGCTAATCTCTTGTTCAACTTATTTATTTAGTTTTCTGAGTGTCATGCTGTAAAGATTTAACAGTATCAAGCAGATGAGTAATTATACTGAAATAATTTATTTAATATCCCATTCTTTACCCACACATTTAAAATACTTCTTTATTGCATATGAAATTCTATAGATGTATAAGATATTTTGAGAATTATTTATTCTGTTCCTTTAATCTATTTGCCTACTCCCATAGAAGGTACCACAGAATACCAAATATTATAACTTTAACCTATCTTTTAATAAAGGACCAAATCTATGTTCTTGTCTTTACTTTTTGTTTTTTTTCTTTTTTGAGACAGAGTCTCACTTTGTCACCCTGCATAGAGTGCCATGGCATATCATAGCTCGTAGTAACCTCAGTCTCTTGGGCTCAAGCTATCCTCTTACCTCAGGCCCTTGAGTAGATGAGAATACAGGCATCCACCATGATGTCCAGTTAGTTTTCCTATTTCTAGTACAGAAGGGTACTTGCTCTTGCTCAGAGTGGTCTTGAACTCATGAGCTCAAGCACACCACCTGCCTTGGCCTCTCCATGTGCTGGGATTACAGGCATGACCCACTGTTCCTGGCATTCTTATTTTCATTAAATACTTTTAGTGGTTTGAAAACATTTGTTTTTCTATAGGGATTTAAAGTCAGTTTGAGAAGATGGGATTTTCATTGTAATTACATTGAATTCCTAAATTAATTTGGAGTTATTTGGCATCTTTACAGATTTTTTTTTTTACATTTTTTTTATAGAGACAGAGTATCACTCTATCGCCCTTGGTAGAGTGCTGTGGCGTCACACAATCTCCAACTCCTGGGCTTAGGCGATTCTCTTGCCTCAGCCTCCCAAGTAGCTGGGACTACAGGCGCCCACCACAATGCCTGGCTATTTTTCTGTTTTGCAGTTCAGCTGAGGCCGGGTTTGAACCCACCACCTTTGGTATGTGGGATTGGCGACCTACTTGATAAGCCACAGGCACTGCCCATCTTTACAGATTTTTGTCAACTTATCTACTTGAATGATATAAAATATATATATATATATACACACATATATGTATATATTTCCATTTATTGAGGTTCAGTCCTGTTTTATGTTCCCTAGCATTCCCTAGTACTTTCTTGTTGCTTTTTGTTTGTTTGTTTGTTTCTCCTAAAGGATTTCTTTTCTTTATTCTATCTCCTTCCAAGTACTTTTTATCCATTTAAACATTTTTTATTTCAATATTTGTAGCAGGTACAAGGGCAGTTATCTGATGTAGATATATTTTATTCTGGGCTTTTAGTGTACTCACCACCTCAATAGTGTACATATGCATAATAAATAACTTCACATCCCACACACCCCTCCTGTGCTCCCACATTTGTAGTTCTTAATATCTATTATTCCGCTCTTGTGGACCCTGCATACCTTTTGTTTAGTTCTTACTTCTATGTTAGTACATTCAATATTTGACTTTCCATTCTAGAGTTAGTGTACTTTCGTTCAATTACTGCAAGAAAACATTATTTTATTATTTTTATGGCTCAATAGCATTCTATCATACACACACACACACACACATACATACACACACCATATTTTCTTTATCCACTTATCAGACACATACCTTATTTTCATTATCCACTCATCAGTTGGTGGACACCTATGTTGATTATATATCTTTGCTATTGTGAATTATACATGGTAAACATATGAGTGAAGATATATTTTTAATATAATTTCTTTTCCTTTTGGTAGATACCCAGTGGTGGTATTGCTAGACTGAATTCTAGTTTCTGCACAGGAAAAGAAATAATCAACAGAGTAAATAAACAACCTACAGAATGGGATAAAATATTTATAAACAATGTCTCTGATAAAGGATTAATATCTAGAATCTACAATGGACTCAAACAATTCAGCAAGATAAAACAAATAACATCATTAAAAAGTGCACAGAAGAGGATAGGCAAAATGGCTGACTAAAGTTAGTGATTGCCAGATCATCTGAGAAAGAAGAAAATGTTTTAGATAAATAAACATAGCCCAGGTGTAATTCTGAGGGAAAAGTGCAAAAACCTACAAGAGATTCCATGGAAAGGAGTTGAAGAGCCAAAAAACTGGGATCCAGATGTTAGCAGATATCAACCACCAAGGGATTTGGAGATCCATGAAAAAGTGGGCTGAGATTGCAAACTAATACAGCCTTTATGAAAAGAGTAAGGAGAACTATTAAGAGCTAAATGTAGACATTACATTTGATCCTACAATTCCTTTACTAGGGCTCTACCCAGAAGAAAATAAATTATTTATCACAAGGACATTTGCATTGGAATGTATATTGCAACTAAATTCACAATTGGCAACATGTGGAATCCACCTGACTGCCCATCAACCCACGAATGGATTAATAAACTGTAGTATATGTATACCATGTAATATTATTCAGGTATAAAAAAAAAAGATAGTTAATTTACATCTTTCGTATTTACTTGGATGGAGCTGAAACACATTCTTCCTAGTAATGTGTCACAAGAATGGAAATGTAAATATCTAATGTACTCAGTACTAATTGAATCTAATAGAAAAACAACCACATTCCTATATGAGAGAATAACACAAGCACATTCAAATGGGGGAAGGGAGGAGGGAAAGGAGTGAAGGGGGAGCATTGGTAAGCTCTGGCTTCATAAACACATTGTGAGGGTTTACAGCATACCCCTCAGGATGAAGGACTCAACTGCCTCAACTATAATTTGAACATTACCTTAGAAACACAAACAATGTAACCTAATCATTTGTATGCTCATATTAATCTGTATTTTAAATATATATATATATATTTAAAAATATATAAATATTTTTAAAAGACTTGGGGCAAAATAGCACAGAAGAGAGAAGAATCTCCCATGGAGCAGAAATAGATGATTGAGACTAAAGACCAAACAGAATTCTAAGGCAATCCAATCATGGGCAGCCAAGCTATGAAGCAGAAAGCTATTTCTCATCAAAGTGAAAGCTTGTGAGTACATTGTAAAGCATAAAATGTTCTCTTGAGTCTCACTCATACCGTGTTCTGCATTAAAAGAGAAGTTTTGATCTTACCTATAAAATATTTAAAATCAATATAAAATAAATTTAACTAAAATTAAAGGAAAACTTATACCTAGTTCAACAATATATAAGATTTACTCAATTTTCAACTGCCAACATATGAGTGGTCCAACAGACAAAAAGACATGACATTTCCTGGGATGAATATTATTTAGTTCATATTCTATAATGTTTTTTCCTCCACACAATGTTAAGCACATAATAAATTATAGGAAATGTTATGCAATAATTATAACCACGATCAAGAGAAGAAATAGTCAATAGAAGCAGACCCAAAGTTGGTCATGTGTTAAGATTATCAGGTAGATACTTTATTATTTCTATGATAAATATGTGAGTTATTGAATTGAAAAAGTGGATAACATGCGGTCCCATATTGAGCATTTCATCAAATAGGTGTAAAGTATTTAACAATCTTCTTATTTAAAATGCTGTAATTAACAATGAAACCTCATTGGTCCTTCCATTTGACAGATAATCTCATCTTCTCATTCAGTACCAGCCATTTCTATGAGATACCATGGTGAAAATGAAGGCCAGAATAAATGACTTTGGCCATATTGGGTGCCCCCTCACCAGGGCTTCTTTTAACTCTAGTAAAATGGATATCATCCCTACCAATGACCCCTTCATTGACCTCAACTACGTGATCTACATGTTCCAGTATGATTCCACCCATTGAAAGTTCAATGGCACAGTCAAGGCTGAACTGAAATGTTTCTAGCAGCACAGTTCACAACTGCTAATACATAGAAACAATCCAAATGCCCACAAATTCATGCATGGATTAATAAAATGTGATATAATCAAACTAGGGAATACTACTCAGCCATAACAAAACAGCTACCTAGTATCTTTTGTAACAACCTGGATGGAACTGGAAAACATTCTTCTAAGTGAAACATCATAAGAATGGAGAAACAAACACATGTAGTACTGTATATCGATGTTGAACTAATCAATCAATACTTAAGTGCACATGTGGATGAAAATATGAATGAAAATCAAGCTGGGGTAGGAGAGAGGACGAGGATGGGTAAGTTCATACCTATTGGGTATGGTGCACACTATCTGGGTGAAGAGCATACTTATAACTTTGACTCAATGTGTACAAAAAAAAACAAATTGGTAAACAAAATATGTATACCCTCAATATTCTAAAATTTGAAAATAAAGTCTTACCTAACGGGTAAAATATACAATATCTGGGTGATGGGAAAACTTATAGCTTTTAGTCAAACAGTACAAAAGCAATCCATGTAACCAAAATATTTTTATATCTGTAATATTCTGAAAAAAAGAATGAAAATGCTGTAAAATATATAAAACTAAAATATGTAAGATGGTAATTTGATGTAGGTTGAATGTGTACAAATATTAGTGATGTTTTAAAAAATAATTTCTATGGGATTTATAAATTGTAATATTAACATGACATTATTAAATAGGAAAAAATGTGACTTTTCAATTGTATTATAATACTCTCAAGTAATCAATAACTGCCCCCTTCATCAAAGTCTCAAAATGTAATATCAGAACTTCTACTGAACAATACTTACCTTACTGTGATTTAAAAGTAGAATTACTGGGTGGCGCCTGTGGTTCAAGGAGTGGGGCACCGGCCTAATATGTCAGAGGTGGCGGGTTCAAACCTAGCCCCAGCCAAAAAATCTGAAAAAAAAAAAAAGAGATTAATATATAAAAAAAGGGCGGCTCCTGTGGCTCAGCGAGCAGGGCGCCGGCCCCATATACCGAAGGTGACGGGTTCAAGCCCGGCCTCGGCCGAACTGCAAAAACAAAAAAATAGCCGGGCGCTGTGGCGGGCACCTGTAGTTCCAGCTACTAGGGAGGCTGAGGCAAGAGAATCGCTTAAGCCCAAGAGCTAGAGGTTGCTGTGAGCAGTGTGACGCCACGGCACTCTACCCAGGGCAATAAAGTGAGACTCTGTCTCTACAAAAAAAAAATATATATATATATATATATAAAGTAGAATTACCATTCTTTAATATATTTTGGGCTATTTTTGTAACTTTCAATAAATACTTATAATGAACATTAAAAAAATAAAAATGATAAAAATAATGAACTGTCGATCTATGCTGAGTAAAGCCAAATACAATTTAATACATATGGTATTATTTCATTTATATGAAATTCATAAAAGGCATACCTCATTTATAGCGGTAAGTTAGGAAGTGGTTGCCTATGGGAATTGACATAAAGAGAAGACAAAGCAAATTTCAAGTACAAAGGAAATATCCTATATCTTATTTTTTAGTGATGTCTATATGAGATTATAAATTTTAAAAACACTAATTGAACACTGAAGATCTATGAATATTATTTATTTATGTAATTTATAACTCAGTAGTAAAATATATATTGTTAGAGTTTAGGGTATGTAACAAAGAATGTGTTTCTATTATATAATGGTTCAGTTGTTTTGTCTAAAGAGCTATTCTGCTCAATGTAGTGATTCAATAAACTATATTTGTATATTCTTCTTGCTCTGCCATGCCCTAAATTTGTCTTTAACTGAATGATCAAATCATATTTTCTGTTATGTACATGTTCTAGTTTTTGAGTAAAAGGTGAGAAAAGTATGGGAAGTTCATTTTCTTCAATTTGAAATGACCTGGAATTCAAGCACCTGACACACTCCCATTCTAAAAATCCAAAATTACTAACATCACCACACCTAGCTCAACTTCATTATCTGAGAGTTAAGGTTAGGAAGCTATAAGGATATTAATGGAAGACAAGATAAAATAAGTCTTCTAAGAATGGGAAAATAAACTGACTTGGGAAAGCAGTATGATTATAGATAGCATTTGTCTTAGCCTGCTTAGTGTGATATAAATGAATACCTGAGGCTGGGTAATTTAGAAAGAAAAGAGGTTTATTTGGTTCATGGTTCTGTAGGCTGTACAAGAAGTGGGGTGTCTGCATCTGCTCATCTTTTGGTGAAGGCTTCAGGCTATTTTCACGCACAGGGGAAGGTGAAGAGAAGCAACTGTGTGCAAAGATCACATGGCAAGAAAGAAGTAAAAAGTGGTTGGGGCATTCCAGGCTTTTTTAAATAACCAACTCTCACAGAAACTAACAGAGTGAGCATGAACTTATCACCCCATGGTAGATGTATTAATCTATTCATGAACGATCCTCCCTCATGACTCAAACACTTTACATCAGGCCTCCACCTTCAACATTGAAGTTAAACTTCAACATGAGGTTTGTGGGTGATAAGCATGCAAACTACAGCAGTATTGAAGGTTCACTTGAATTTTGTGATTGCAAATTTCAAATGAGACCAGTTAACACAGTTGTTCTTGACAGAGTGAAATAGAACCAACCTGCCCAAATAGAACTGACCTACCCAGGAAGTACATAATGTCTCACCCAGGAAACAGTAAATGTACCAATCCCTATTGCTCTGACCTTTTAAATTCTCACCCACCTTAACCCATGTGCTGACTTCCTTCTCAAACTCATTCCACTTGCACCTAAGTGGAATAAAGGCCACTGTTTCCCACATTGAACTTGGACCTATTTCCTTTCATTCACTTTTTGGAATAAAGTTTTATTTTTGATCTTTGACCTCTTATTTTGATGCTGAAATCCAGGATGGAGATAAGCCCCCTCAGGGGGCAAAACTATACCCCATTGGACCCAACTATATGGACTCTTGTTCTGATGAGGTGAAGGGAAACAGGGGTATCCCTACGAACTCTGCCTAAAATTCATCCATTTAATGGTGAAGTGAGTATTTGTCTAGAATCCTTTTCTGAACTTTTTAAACTTTTCTTTTCCACACTCCAGCTCCTCTTTCCCTCTCCTTCCATATCTGGGCTACTTAAGCAGTCTTATATAGCTCCTCTTTCAGCTTTTTAAATTTTTCTTCCCTTTCCCCACTCTGCACCAAAATTTCCAGTGATCTGTGCCTAACCTCGGCAAGTCAAACTCACCTGTACAGTGCCTTGTGTGTGAGGATGCCCTCCCATGGGCCCAGCCCACTCTTCCAGCTGGTGATAGGTCACAAGTGGTGGCCTGTTAACCTCTCTGACCCCAGCCTTGACCACTTTTTTCTAGCTGGTTAATGGTCACATGCAGAGGCCTGGTAACCTCCCTGACCCCAGCCTTGGCCACCTACTGGTCATGGACTAACCCAAGCAAGTCAGACTGGCCTGTCCAGTGCCTCATGTGTGGTTATGCCCTCTTGTGGGACTGGGCCACTTTTCTCCAGCCCGTAAAGGTCACACACGAAGGTCAGGTAACCTTCCTGACTCCAACCACCTCCTTCTACCTCCTCCTTGCAAGTTATCTTTATACCCTCTCTTTAGCCTCATTTATTTTTTTACCTCCAGTTTCCAATATGGAAAACAATCAGTCACAGATTCCCCCTTCTTCACCTTTAAACTGCCTTTTGACTCACCTCAAGCCTCTACAGCTCTATCCTGACCTTAAACCTAAACATCTCATCTTTTTCTGTAATATTGCTTGGCCTATGTACAAACTAGACAATGGCTCCCAATGGCCTGAAAATGACATATCTGGCCTCTCAGTCCTCACTAATGTCCATAATTACTGTTGGAGATTAGGCAAATGGTCAGAGATTCCCTACATCCAGGCCTTTCTCCTCCTCTAAAACATTCCTTCTCCTTGTTTGTCTTGTGAACTCGCTCAGATTTTTCTTGCACAAGTCAAACTGGCATCCCCTGACCCATATGAATCTCCATTGTCTTCTTTCAACCTGGCAGACAACCTTTCCACTTCTGTCCCTCCACAGCCCCTCCTCCCTCAACCTCATTCCTACCCACAGAATTCCTACCCATAGAAATCCACCCATCCCCTCTCTCTTCACCACCCCTCACCTGCCTTCTGCCACACATGGCAGATACAGAAAAGATGGCGGAACTGGGAGGAAGAAAAAAAAAACACGATGGACCCAATTTCCCCACCCCATACTAGATCTGCCACACCTTTGGGTCTTCCATTTCCAAACCACCACAACCTCTATATTCCCCCCAAGAGGCTGTGCGAATAGAAGGCATCATCAGGGTTCATGTTTCTTGTTCTCTCTCAGAAGTTCCACATAAGTCAGAAACTAGGTTCATTCTCCACAGATACCACAAAATACTCTCAAGAGTTTAGATATCTAACCTAATTATAGAATCTGACCTGGTAGGATTTATATGTTATCCTCACCTCCACTCTATTAACAAGCATTTTATCTCTCAGTCAGAACCCTATATTCAGAAAAAAAACTCCAAAAATTCCCCCAGGGCTCTCAGACCCCCCAGCGAGATCTCATTAACCTGGCCTTCAAGGTATGGCAGCATCTCTCAGAGCTCCAGTTATTGGCCTCCGCCATTAGACAAAACCCAGCTACATCTCGAAACTCCTCTCAGCATCTAAAAAGGAAAATATCCCCCAGGACCATGTTTTAAATGCATAGGCTGGGACACTGAGGAAAGCAGTGCTGAAATCCAAACCCTCCCCCCAAACTGTGTCCAGACTGTGGAGGTCCTCACTGGAAGTCTGATTTCCCAGGTTTTTCTGAGGATCTGGTTCACAGCCACTTTGAGGAACTCGTGGAATTTCCCAACCTCCTGGGCCTAGCTGCTGAAGAGCGATAATCCCCAGAAAATCAGGGTGCCCCCTGGATGCCATCATGGAAAATTAAACTCAGGGTATTTTCGCTAATGGAATGTAAGGCAATCTCATTTCTAATAAACATGGGAGCAACCTTTTCTACACTATCATCTTATAAAGGTCCTCTAAAATAAGCAGGGATCCCAGAGGTGGGAATTAATAGTAATTTATTGCACCCTCACGTTAAACCAGCCTTGTGATGCATGAATCGTGGCCTCCTTCATTATTATCTAGGATAGGGCCACTAATTATGATCTTTCTCATTCTCAGTTTTGGACCAGTAATCCTTCACCTCATCTCCCAATTTATTGACCAAGCAGTCACCCAGGAAATCGCAACTCATATCCTTGCCCTATGTGGATATCAACCAGTTCATACTGAAGACCCAAGAATGTTTCTGTAAACATCATTCCTGTCCTCCTCCCATTTTCCTTACAGGCAGCCCATGTTGCACCTAACTCTGCAGGAAGCAGTCAAAGAGAAACCACACCCAACCTCCCACCTCCTTATAATAGACTAAAAAGACCAGGATGATAGAGTCAAATAGAACCAACCCACCCAAATAGAACTGACCCTCCCAGAAAGAAATGAGTATATGAATGTCCCACTCAGGGAAGAGTAAATGTTCCAGTCCCTATCCCTCTAACCCTTTAAATTCATATCCACCTTAACCCATGCACTGACTCCCTTTTTGAACTCAGACCACTTGCACCTGAGTGTAATAATGGCCACTGTTGCCTACACAGAACTTGGACTCTGTTTCCTTTCATTCACATTTTGGAATAATTTTTTTTTTTTTTAAAGACAGAACCTCAAGCTGTCACCCTGGATAGAGTGCCATGGTATCACAGCCCACAGCAACGTCCAACTCCTAGGCACAAGTGATTCTCCTGCCTCCACCTCCAAAGTAGCTGGGTTACAGGCTCTCGCCACAAAACCCGGCTATTTTTTGGCTGCAGTCGTTATTGTTGTTTGGCAGCCCAGGCTAGATTCGAACCTACCAGCTTGTGTACGTGCCTGGCGCCTTAGCTGCTTGAGCCACAGGTGCCGAGCCTGGAATAATCTTCTATTTTTGTTCTTTGATCTCTCAGTTATGTCTCTAATCATGTTTAGCTCCACCATACACATAGAATATTCTGAGGGAGCTCCACCATACTCATAAAATATTCTGAGGGGTGTAGTAAAACAGAAGTGGCTTTGCCAATGAAGTATAATGATGTGAGACATGAACAAGATATTTAGAAGTGCATGAAAGGGAGTGATTATAATAACTGCCTTCTTTATACACAAACAGGCTTATAGAAGTTCAAAGATTTTACCATGAATCGAGAAAGGCCATAAATCTAGAAACATGTGAGTCAAGGGTTAAATACAAGTCAACTTAATGATAATCTCTGACTTTGTTACATTGTAACACAGTGAATCATTGTTGTAAGACAGAGCTGAACAACTAAATTTGATGGATCTGATCATTCCTGTGAATCAAGGAAGTAGATCTACAACTTTACACTATTGTAGTCAACTATTTGACTTCAAAATTAAGATAAAATTATATGTAACTTGAAAAAGATGTGAATGATACAAAGTAAATAAAATGGACTCACTCGTTGAACTATCCAGGTAATGTACATTTATTTAATGGGTTCTTTATTATCATCTAGTGACTGGAAGAGTCTGACCACATAATTTTGTTGATGAAGAAACTGAGGTCTAGAAAATATAAGAATCTGAACTAAAACAAAGATCTTCTCATATCTAGGCTATCCTTCTTTACATTGCACCATGTAATATTTTAGAGATTTGGTACAGTCCCATCTAATGCCAAGAAGACTGAATATATGACCTTATGACATGGTACTTTATTCTGTTGTTGTTTTGTTTTGTTTTTGTAGAGACAGAGTCTCACTCTGTGGCCCTCAGTAGAGTGCTGTGGCATCACACAGTTCACAGCAACCTCCAACTCCTGGGCTTAGGCGATTCTCTTGCCTCAGCCTCCCGAGTAACTGGGACTACAGGCGCCCACCACAATGCTCTGCTATTTTTTTGTTTTGTAGTTCAGCTGGGGCCAGGTTTAAATCCGCCACCTTCAGTATATGGGGCCGGCGCCTTACTCAATGAGCCACAGGTGCTGCCTATTCTGTTGTTTTTCGATATATTCTCTCACACTGTAATACCTGCTTCAACGTTATAAACATTGATACCTAATAACACTATTATTTTATCCTCTTCATAAGTCTGTATTCTTTATTCTAAAGATTTATAGAAGCTAAGAATTCAGCATATTAATTTGGCTGTTTTTAGAAAAAAATGATAGTAAAAATAAATAAGGGGGGGTGGTGCCTTTGACTCAGTGAGTAGGGCGCCAGCTCCATATACC
The DNA here is from genome assembly GCA_963573935.1 of Arctocebus calabarensis. NCBI lineage: Eukaryota > Metazoa > Chordata > Mammalia > Primates > Lorisidae > Arctocebus > Arctocebus calabarensis. The sequence goes on from CAUYON010175601.1 coordinate 19,823, forward strand.
AAGGATGGTGGGTTCAAACCTGGCTATGGCCAAACTACAACAATGACAAAAAGAAAATAGCTGGGCATTGTGGCGGGCACCTGTAGTCCCAGCTACTCAGGAGGCTGAGGCAAGAGTATTGCCTAAGCCCAAGAGCTGTAGGTTGCTGTGAGCTGTAACGAGACGACACTCTATCGAGGGTGACAAAGTGAGACTCTGACTCTAAAATAAATAAATAAATAAATAAATAAATAAGGATGATAATAGAAAATGTAGCAATTTTATCACAATTCCCTAGGTAATTTTCAACTGAAGAAATTTGTAGATGAGCTTAAGAACTGTAACTTTTAGATAGTGCTTATTGAATTTTTTCTTACATTGCTGAATAATTTCACATTATTTAGGCTGTGTCATTATGCATTTTTATCACAATAGGGGGAAAACATTAAACTAATGAATGTCATGCCTCATTTGTCAAGATCTGAGTCACTAGCATGAAGCATCTTGTAAATGCAATTTGGGAAACCAACCATACTTCCCCTATTTGAAAATACTCGAGTGCTTAGTACTGAGCCATTTTACTAATACATTGAACATTAAAAATAATTTGACATATGGGAAAGCTATTTCAGACTAGATGATTAAAAAGAAAGATTAGAGGCTGCATAATTTATTTGTACAAGCTATAGTTTATCTTTTTGTGAGAAAACATCACAGCTGTTCTGAAAACACATACTTATAGAATGTCATATTGTTTGAAATATTATGAAGAAATTGATTTCCACTTTCCTAGATACTTTTTGTCAAGATACTGCTGTTTGCAAGCATCAAGTGACTGTCCTTCACTGTAAATGCCACAGGACATGAAGGACAGACTTTAAGACAGTAAGCAAACTGGTTAATCCATATTTGGAAAGTCAAACTATTGGGGCTAGAAATAAAAGTTCGGAGCAGGAAAGGTGAAAAAAATAATGAATGAAGGGGGAAGAGGTATATGTCAGACCTCCCTTTTTCAACCACTGTTTATGAAACTAGGAACTCTAAGCTCTCAGGAGGTGGAAAGAAAAATTAAGACTAGGAAAATGAGAAGAAGTAGATGTTTTACAGTATTGATAGGGTAGTCCTTTCTGTCAGATATTGGATTGCAATTGTTCAATATTAAAAGTCATTTCTGAACATTGAAACATTATTTATAGACAGAGAAGAGAATGGAATTGAGGTCAGCTGGACATCTACACCATGGTTGTGTGGCCTGTCTACAATGACTGGTTCTTGAGGTATAAGTGGCACACTATAAACATTCAGGGGGCACGGAGTACAAGAGTCTCTTATGTTAAAGATAATCCTGCCAGAATGCATATGGTAGATAGGCAGTATAGCGGCCTCTAATAATTCATAATTTTCTGTACATCCCTCCTCTTTGCCAAAACGCAAAACCTGTAACTTGCATCTAACAAATACATTTCAGCGAAGGCAATAAAAAGTTTCCCCAGCTTAGATCACATTACATGGCAAAGGTAATCATATTACACATATCTAAGACTCTCTTTCTATAAAAGTCCATGTTAACGGACTGGAATGACACACTGTCCTTATGGGCTTGATGAAGTAAGCAACCATGTTGAGGAAGCCCACAAAGGAAAGAACTGCAGGTGGCTTCTAGGAGCTGGGCACAGTCTCTAACTGATAGATAATTTAAAAATGGAACTTTTAATAATATGGCTTTAAGAAAATTAATTCTGTAAACACTTGAATACATTTGGAAATGAATCCTAAACCATTCAAGCCTTTAGAAGAGATCTCAGCCTCAACCAATATTTTGACTGTAAGATACCGAAACAGAGGACTGAGCTAAGCCATTCCCAGACTCCTTATCCACAGAAATAGTGAGATAAGAAATGCGTGTGCTATGTCAGACATCAAGTTTGTGCTATGTAGGACCAAGACAGAGGGCTTGCAGTTGACTGAGACAGCGGCTTGCAGAAATAAAGTTGTGTTTTTTGAAACACACAAGTAGATGCTGGATGTTAAGGAGCAGACCCCCAAGGTTAACAAACAGACTTTGGATGGTACTTTGGGCATTAGATATGTGTGGGGATCTCTTTGGGGCGAGGGAGCAGGTTACCCATGCACGTGCTGGGCACTCCATCCTTAGAATGTATTCCCTCAATAAATAGTGGTTGCAAAGGTTGCTTGGGGCCTTTCCCTGACACATATGGGATAGTGGTTGCAGAGGTTGCTTGGGGCTTTTCCCTGACACGTACGGAGGAGCCCGCCTCCTGCAAGCTTCAAGCTTACAATCCATGGTCCGGCCTGCTTCCTTGGTGACAGCATGGACAGTGCTAACCTGTTATGCAACAATAAAAAATTAATACAATTCAATATATATGTTACTAGAAAACTTCACAGTTGTTAATTCATGTATTAAATATAATAGGGCTTATGAGGAAAATATGAGTGGGACAGAACACTTAAAAACACACAACTTTATTAAAAGCACAAATAAAAATAATAATAAAACTCTAGAATTTTAAATCTATGGTAAATTACTAACAAAATGGAATATAAAATTAAATATTTACTTCAACCTCATCCCAAAGGTTTAGAGGTAGTTTGACAGAAGGCAGTTTAAGGAAAGGTTAGGATGAATGATTTATGTGGACAAACTTCAAATGTACACAGATCTTGTAGAACTTAACAATAAGTGTTTCCAATGCAGAGCAGGTTTTCTAAACTACTGGGAAGAACAAACATAAGGATGGGATATAATTTATAGAATGTTAGTTTATTAGGGTTTTTATAACAAAGTATGATTGACTAAATGGTTTAAGCAACATAGGTCTTGAAGCTGTAAGTCCAAAATTAAGGCACTGGCAATATTGATTCTTTCTGAGGTCTATAAGGCAAGGATATCTTCCGTGCTTTTCTCCTTGAATTATAAATAGCTATCTTCTCCCCATATTTCTTTATATCATCCCTCTATGCATGTGTCCATGTTAAAATTTCATGTTTTTATAAGGGTGCCAGTCATATTGGATTAAGGTTCCACCGTTATTATCCAACTGTTTTATTTTATTATTTCTATAAAAATTTTATTCCCCAAAAAGGCACATTCTGAGCTACTAGGTGGTTAAGATTTTACTATGTTCTTTGAGAGGATATATTCAGCCTACAACATAGTAATGGACATCTCTGTGGCTTGTTGGATTCACTTGTGTCAATGTAATTACATTCAACTGTTGGGACTTGGTGGTGAAAAAGTTTAATCTGCAATGGAAAAAGAAATAGAACATAAACCATAAATACAAATCCCCAAAATGGAAATCTATAAATCTAACAGAAATCCATAAGAAAAGTCTAGAAAATATCTACACCCTCCTCTAACTCTCACATGCTCACATGATGACCATACACACACTCACACACACAAACACACATACACTCACACACATGCTTCCTGAGCACTCACCACATTTGATTATCATATTTTTCCAAGTATAATGCACACTTTTTAACCCAAATTTTTGAGGAAAAATTAAAATGCTCATTATACATGGTTGGTATGACTCAGGAACAAGACAGCCCATTGGGCTTCCTTGGGTCACTGCACCCTCCTGCCTGGGCTCACCAGGTGTTTGGGGTTCCAGTCTTGGAGAATCCAGGATCTGATGAGAGTACACTGGAGCATCCTCTGCTAACTGTCATGAGGAGGGAATGGGGTGGTGGCAAGGCTGGCTGTGAGAATGTGGGACAAGGGCCAATGCTTGAGGCCCAGCCACTTGGAGAGAAACAGAAGCCCCATGCAGGCCCCAGGGACCTGCCGGACTTCCCATGGGTCACCCCGACTAGCCATGCATAAGACCATCTAGGTTGTGCCCCCCTCCCCACCAGCGTGGTGGAAAGGGAAGGGCTCCAGGGAGAGAGGGAAAGGACAGCCTTCTTAGAGCATGCTGCTGAAGAAGGGTGATAAAATATGCACATTTACCAGGGGAGTGTTAGCCCACCCCAGGTGTGTTTCTCTCTGCTAAGAGATGAACAATTACTCAAGGGTTTTTTATCCTGAAAGTTTGAGCAAAAAATATGAGTGTGTAATGTCCATATTGCCCAAAACAATATACAATTTTAATGCAATCCTTATTAAAGCTGTACTGTCATACTTTAAAGGTCTCAAAAAAATACTACATTGTTTTATATGGAATCAGAAAAAAACTCAAATAGCCAAGATATTACTCAGAAATAAAAGTAAAGCAGGAGTAATCATGCTACCAGACCTCAGACTATACTACAAATCAATAGTGATCAAAACAGCATGGTACTGGCACAAAAACAGAGAGGTAGATGTATGGACCAGAACAGAGAACCAAGAGATGAACCCAGCTACCTACCATTATTTGATCTTTGACAAGCAAATTAAAGATATTCAGTGGGGAAAAAAACTCCCTATTTAACAGATGGTGCTGGGTGAACTGGCTGGTGACTTGTAGAAGACTGAAACTAGACCCACACCTTTCACCATTAACTAAGATACACTCTCACTGGATTAAAGATTTAAACTTAAGATATGAAACTATAAAAATACTAGAAGAAAGTTCAGGGAAAACTCTTGAAGGAATCAGCCTGGGAGAATATTTTATGAGGAAGACTCCTGGGCAATTGAAGCAGCATCATAAATATACTACTTTGACCTGATCAAACTAAAAAGCTTCTGCACAGCCAAGAATGCAGTAAGTAAAGCAAGCAGTAAGCCTTCAGAATAGCAGAAGATATTTACAGGTATGCCTCCAACAAAGGTTTAATAACCAGAATCTACAGAGAACTCAAATGTATTAACAAGAAAAGAACAAGTGATCCCATCATAGGGTAAGTAAGGGACCTGAAGAGAAACTTCTCTGAAGAAGACAAGTGCACGGCCTACAGACACATGAAAAAATGCTCATCATCCTTAATCATCAGAGAAATGCAAATCAAAACTACTCTGAGATATCATCTAACCCCAGTAAGATTAGCCCGCATCACAAAATCCCAAAACTAGAGATGTTGGCATGGATGTGTAGAAAAGGGAACACTTCTGCACTGCTGGTGGGAATGAATGCAAACTAATACTTTCCTTTTGGAAAGATGTTTGGAGATCACTTAGGGATCTAAAAATAGACCTGCCTTTTGATCCTATAATTCCTCTACTAGGTGTATATCCAGAAGACCAAAAATCACTTTATAACAAAGATATTTGCACCAGATGTTTATTGCAGCCCAATTTATAATTGCTAAGTCATAGAAGAAGCCCAAGTGCCCATCGACCCACGAATGGATTAATAAATAGTGGTATATGTATACCATGGAATATTATGCAGCCTTAAAGAAAGATGGAGACATTACCTCTTCATGTTTACATGGATGGAGCTGGAACATATTCTTCTTAGCAAAGTATCTCAAGAATGGAAGAAAGAGTATCCAATGTACTCAGCCCTACTATGAAACTAATCTATAGTTTTCATATGAAGGCTATAACCCAATTATAGCACAAGAATATGGGGAAAGGGGCAAGGGAGGCGGGAGAAAGGTAAAGAGGAAGGGTAATTGGTATGATCACACCTATGGTG